>CANUEX010111265.1:0-15666 GCA_948099535.1 Jatropha multifida | reverse complement strand
GTGAAAGGTAGAAAATTAAATTTGAATGGAGGTGTGAATCAATGAAAATATAATCTCTTCTTAAATATACATGTCTCCCTTTCATTAATTAGAGATTGAATTATTTGCTATCTTCTAACAAATAATGGAGAAAAGAAAATGAAATGCGAAAGCTACGTCTAAAATGAAAATATGAACAGATGACAAGACAATTACTTCTTCAGTACGCTTATTTTCATAATTTAGAACAATGAATTATATAATGTGTTGTGCAAATATTAAGCTATCACTTGTATGAATAAAATTTCCCTTTTATCCCATTTAGTCACTTTGGTTAAGTAGTAGTCTAGGGGCCATTTTTGGTCATTTCATATTTTTAATACTTAAACTTATTTGATTTAGAGTTTTATTCCTTTAAATTCTTGAATTTTCATATTAAGATATATGTATATATGCATTTATATTATTACACATCTAATAGTTTTAGGATCTCCTATATTCCTTACAAATCTTATTTTCTTGCATTTCAATAATGTTTTAAATAGGTTTCATATTTTCTAAAATACTCATTTATTATTTATTTACTTAATTCACACAATATTTAGAATATAATACTTTATTTAAAAATTAGGGTATTACATTCTTGTTAAAATCTTTGCACATTCGGGCTTGATAATACTCCAAATATTGTTGCGCTTCAAGTCGTTTTTCATCAAGTGCTTTTAACTCTGGCAGGCGAAGCCGAGCATTGTCTTCATTAGAGAGACCTTCTTGAATGGCAATTCTCAAGGATGAAATTTGTTGTCCGAGAGGAAGAATAGCTTCTACACCATAAACAAGTGAATATGGAGTTGCTTGAGTTAATAATGTTCTATATGTAGTTTGATAAGCCCATAACACTTCCTCTAAACTTTCATGCAAATCCTTTTTTGATGGATTGACTATTTTCTTGAGAAGTTTTCCCAGAGTCTTATTGAATGCCTTTGCAAGCCCGTTTGCTGGTGCATTATACATGGACGAATTATATTGCTTGAATTTGAATTGCTCACAATACTTGTCCATGGTTTTATTGTAGAAATCCCTTCCATTATCAGTTATGATGTATCGAGGTACACCAAAATGATAAATGATGTTCGTTCTAATAAAGCTCACCATAGTCTCCTTCTTGATTTCTTTGTATGGAGCAGCTTCAGCCCATTTTGAAAAGTAATCAGTAGCAGCAAGAATATATAAGTGGCCACTTGAACTTTTTGGAAGTGGTCCTACAACATCCAGTCCCCAAGCTTCGAAGGGCCATCACGCTACTGTTGGGTGAAGTGGTTCAGACGACTAATGAATTAAGTTTGCATGCAATTGACACTCTTGACATCTTTTGGTGTAATTCATGCAATCTGTTACCATTGTTGGCCAATAATACCCCATCCTTTTAATCTGAAAATGCAACTTTGGCCCAAATTGATGCGCACCACAAACTCCTGAATGTGCTTCTTCTAAAGCTTTGATAGCTTCTTCGTCCCCAAGGCAGCATAGAAAGACTCCATCAAAAGAGCGATGATAAAGCGTACCTTTGAAGTTTATGAAGCGAGAAGCCCGACGCCTTATTTCAACTTTCTTCTTTGGATCATCTAGAAACTTTCCATGCTCCAGATAATTGATAAGAGGTTGTTGCCAATCTTCCTTATCAATTTGATAAACGGAGACAACAGCCACTTCTTCAAGTTCAACATTCAGCATGGGCGGTATTACCCATCTTTTGCATATTGGCACCTTCACTTCTACATCTAGCAATGCTAGAGTTGATGCTAAATTTGCTAAAGAATCAGCTTGGCGATTTTCTTTTCACAATATGTGCTCGATGGAAACATTGTCAAACTGAGAGAGAAGCTTAACAACATAGTTGAAGTAAGGCAATAATTTTGGCTTTCTTACTTCATACAAGGAGAGTACTTGATTGATAACTAACTTTGAATCTCCAAATACCTTCAAGTTAGATATTTCCATGTCACTCGCCATTTCTAGGCCAAGTATCAAAGCCTGATATTCCGCCACATTATTTGAACACCTCTCAACTAAGTTAAACGCGATAGGTAAGATTTCTCCTTCTTGTGTGATGAAAACAACTCCAACTCCTACACCCATTTGATTTGATGCACCATCAAAAAACATTCTCCAAGGTTGTGGAACTTCAACAAGGAAAATTTCTTCATCCGGCAACTCTTCAAAGAACTTCTAATCATTAGGAATAGGATGGTTTGCAAGGAAATCAGCAAGAGCTTGTCCTTTTGTTGCTCTTTGTGGGATGTACGTTATCTCAAACTATTAAAGTAATAGAGCCCACTTCGCTAGCCTTCCAGACAAGACTGGTTTGGCCATCAAATATTTGATGGAATCAGCCCATGAAATCAACCAAACTGAATGAGCATGCAAATAATGCCTCAGTTTCTTTATAGCAAACATTAGTGCTAAACACATTTTTTCGATTGGCGAATAGTTCAACTCAGCACCAGTTAGCATTCTATTGAGGTAATACAATGCGTTTTCCTTTCCTTCATCATTTCTTATGCTAATAATACTCCCAAAGAGCATTCTTGAGCAACAATATATAAGATGAGGGGACACCCTTGTATTGGTGCTCTAAGCACAGGTGGATTCATCAAATATGACTTAATGCTTTTAAAAGCATTGCTACATGCTTCATCCCATTTGAAAGGAACTCCATTTTTCATTAGTCGATTGAGTGGCTAACATCGACCGGCTAGATTTGAAATAAACCTTCGAATGTATGCCATTTTCCCTTGCAAGCTTTTGAGTTCATGAATGTTTCGAGGTCCCGACATTTTGAGGATTGCATCAACTTTGAACTGATCAATCTCAATACCTCGATGTCTCACAATGAACCTTAAAAACTTTCCTAAAGAGACTCTAAATGCGCATTTTAAAGGATTCATCTTCGGTTGAAATTTACGTAAGCGTTGAAATATTTGTCAAAGATCCTGGATGTGGTCAGCTGCTTTCTTTGACTTTACAACTAGATCGTCAACATAGCACTCAACATTTTTATGGAGCATGTCATCAAAGATTTTTTGCATCGCTCGTTGATAAGTAGAACTGGCATTCTTCAATCCAAAAGGCATAACTGTGTAACAATATATACCTTTCGGCGTTCAAAATGTTGTTGCTTCTACATCCTTGACAACCATTGAGATTTGATTGTAGCCAGATGAGCTGTCCATAAAGGAGAGTTGTTCATAACTAGTTGTGATGTCCACCATAATTTTAATGATTTTTGCATCACTCGTTGATAAGTAGAATTGGCATTCTTCAATCCAAAAGGCATAACTGTGCAATAATATATACCTTTCGGCGTTCAAAATGTTGTCGCTTCTACATCCTTGACAACCATTGAGATTTGATTGTAGCCAGATGAGCCGTCCATAAAGGAGAGTTGTTCATAACTAGTTGTGACGTCCACCATAATTTCAATGATGGGAAGAGGAAAGTCATCTTTTGGACATGCATTGTTTAAATCTCGAAAATCTACACAAATTCTTAACTTCCCATTTTTCTTTTTGACAGGAACAATGTTTGAGATCTAAGTACGATACTTGACTTCCCTTATGAAACCGGCATCAATGAGTTTATTGACTTTAGCTTCAATCAGTGGGATCAACTCTGGAAGAAATCACCTTTGAGCTTATTTCACTGGCTTTATCCTTGGTTTGATTGCCAAATTGTGGACTGCTACCTTAGGATCCAACCCAGGCATCTCTTTATAAGACCATGCAAATACATCTCGATACTCCCGAAGTAATTTAACATACTCCATTTCCTCCTCAGACGATAAATTTGCACTAAGAAAAATTGGACGAGGATCTTCCACTATTCCGAGATTGAATTCTATCAACTCATCAACCATAGCTTTATTTCCCTCTTCCAAAGCAAAAGGAGCATCCTTAGTACTTTCCTCAATAGGATCTTGGTCTTGATCCATGTCTTGAAAAGTAATATGACCAACCATCACTACATCAAGTTCTTCTTCCTTGCAAAACCCTTTAATGGTGGCCTGAAAACCTTAGAGGAAATAAGACTAATGACTGGGAGAGTCAAATCTTTCAAGCCTTATATGATATCTTTTAGATTTGAGGAGGAGGATTGATCATCTTTACCTTTGGAGACATGTACAAAATGAAGCTTCATTTTTCTTACAACCGTTTGACTTGTCTTTGCTAAGGCATCCTCCTTGTTTTCTTCTATTGAGGAAGATTCCCCTTCTTCAGTCTTTTTTGCAGGATCCTTTTCTTCAACATCCTTAAGAACTGGTTGAATCTCTTCAATTGGAAATCCCTCAAAGTAGAACTTTGCATCTACAAAATATGATTCAACTTCAGTAAACGGCTTCGAATCAGCTACGACTGTTCTTATCTTTCCATCTTTTGAGTATTTGAAACATTGATGGTCAGTCGAAGGTAGCACCTTATTCCCATGAATTCATGGACGCCCCAACAGTATATTGTAAGTCATCCTTGCATCGATTATGTGCAGAAGAACGTTCAACTCCATCTCATCAATATGCAATTGAATTTGAATTCTACCAATAGCCCTTTGCCCATTCTGGTTAAAGCCATGTATCATCAACTGACTTTGCTTCAATTCATCCATAGGTATGCCTAGTTCCTTAAAGGTCTTGAAAGGCATAATGTTGACAGCTGAACCGGGATCAAGTAAGATTCGATTTATCTTCCTTTCACAGATATAACCTGCAACAAACAAAGGACGATTGTGAGGCTTATCACCAAGCACTCGATCGTCATCAGTAAAGATAATCTTTTCCATGGCAGTATAGTAGGCCTTTGCTTCCTGAGTCTCCTTATCGCTATCTTATTTTAGCTCTCCTTTAACATGACATCATGGAAAAGAAAGTTTTGCACCCATTAAC
This sequence comes from Jatropha multifida, assembly GCA_948099535.1. NCBI lineage: Eukaryota > Viridiplantae > Streptophyta > Magnoliopsida > Malpighiales > Euphorbiaceae > Jatropha > Jatropha multifida. The sequence goes on along the minus strand of CANUEX010111265.1, from coordinate 10,751 downwards.
TCTTTTGGCATGTATTCTACCAAAGTGATTGGTTGCCTAGGCTTTTGTCTTATACAGCCTTCTACCCGTGATTTGAAAATCCCTTTTGGCTTTAGAGACTTTGTTTGAATTTGTGAGGAAGCCAGTTGTGTTGACCTGATAAGTTTTTTTAAAACCTTATCCCTCTTTGGAGCCTCCTTGGATGGAAGTAGGTTTCTCCTTTTACTTCTTTTGCGAGTAACCAAAGTCCATCCTTCATCTTCAAACTGATTTTTAGCAAGCTCATTGCCCCCAGCAGTGCTTCCATCTCCTTGTAACAATCTAAATTCATTTGGCAAGGAAACTTGGTTTGGAACAGACACCGCGACTTGAACTGGGTCCAAAGAGCCAAACCTTATTGTTTCTCTTCTTGGTAAGATCGGCAATTCATCAACCACTATTGTTACCACATTGGCAGTCACTTCTTCCTCATCGAAAGTGATAACACCATTCTTCTGAAGCTACATAATTTTCTCTTTCAAGACGAAGCACTTTACGATTGGATGACTAATTAGTCTATGATACTTGCAGTAATTTGGATCATCCACTCAATTTGCTTCCTCCAGGTGCTTCATCTCTAGAAATTGGATGAGTTTAGCTTTAAGCAGTTCATCCAACATGTCTAAAACATCAGAATCGAAAAAGGGATAGCTCTTTTCCTGCCTCTCCTTTAATGTAGCCTTCTTTCTTTCTATAAGCTGAAAAGGAGTGACCTTCGTATGCTGCTTATTTTCAATCTTAGGCTGCAACTTGATTGGTTTTGTTGTTACAACCATAGACTGCTTACTTTCTGATTTAATAGGTGGTTTAGTGAATTTTTGCACTTCTGGCTTATCTTTCCCCTTTCTTGGTTCTTGAACTGGGAAATTTTGATTTCGATGATCGAAAATACTAAGCTCCATATCATGAGCCTGGGTAGCCAACTCTTCAAAAGTATGAGGCTTGATCCCTTGCAAGATGTAGCGCAAGCCCCAATGCATGCCCTTGATGCACATATCAATTGCTGAAGATCTAGACAATCGATCTTTGCAATTCAAACTGAGACTTCTCCATCTTTTAATGTAGTCAATCACAGATTCCTCCTTCCACCGGTGAGTAGTTGTGAGTTTAATCATGCTAACTATACATTTGATGCTGTAAAAGCGATTGAGGAATTCCCGCTCCAGTTGTTCCAAGCTATCAATGAAACCCGGCTTGAGATCCGTGTACCAATCAAAGGCATTTCCTTTCAAAGATTGAATGAATTTTTTGACTAGTAGATCACCATTCGTACCAGCATTGTTACAAGTTTCCACAAAGTGGGCTACGTGCTGTCTTGGACTTCCCTTTCCATCAAATTGTTAAAACTTGGGAGGTTTGTAATTTAATAGCATCCTCATCATGTCAATCCTCAAAGTGTATAACTTTGAGTAGGTGTAAGAAGGCTACATCGTCGTCTCCAACTGATCTTTCAAGGCTTCTTTAATCAGCTCCTTCAGGTGAATAGTCAAGATTAAGTCGGCAGCAGTAGGTTTGACACCTTTTTCTGTGATCTCCCTTGATGGCGTCTCTTTTGGTGGTGGTATAAACCCCTTCAATGTAGACTTATCCTTTTCAAACATCTAAATTTTTCCAGTCATGCTATCGAACCTGTTCATGAGATAAGCAATTTGGCTATCTTTCTCTTGAAGAGCTTGATTGAGAGCTTCTAGTTGCAACTTCAGAGCATCCAGTTCTTCTGCTGATGTAGTTCCAATCATCATAACAGACATGACATCAGAAGAGTTTGCTGCTGAAGCAATCGACCGCTTTTGGGAAGCACCTTTCTCAACTTACTCCACCCAAAATGGCGAGGCAACAACAATTTGTTGAGGAAGAGGAGTCATCTTTGCATAAATTTTTGCGACAGTCTTCGTCTTGACATTTGCATCAGGACTCAAGTCAACACCGGATTTGGCATTGAGAAAATTTGAAGAGCTAGTTTGAGCGACCTTCGAGGTGACAGTGATCTTTCTTGGTGCCATCGAGTCTTTTAGTTGATTTGTTGAAACTTCGAGAATTGCAAAGTGAAGAGATGAGAGGTAGAGACGTCCCATTGGGCGTGCTAGAAATCTGTGACCGTAAAATTTACTTCTGAAATTTAAGAAATAAAAATACAAAATACAAATTATATTTGTAAGAAGCGAAAACAATCTCTAGTGTGAAATCTCCTATTATAGTGAAGATTATTCTCTGATTCTTCTCTTGTCAGGAGCTTGATTCAAGGGTCAAAGGACTTGATCTTGAGCACGATTCAATGGCTGTAGGACTTAATGTTGAATTGATGCAGAATAAATCTTTGACGATTCAAGGATCATGGAGACTTGATCTTGAATTGACGTAGAACCTTGATTCTTTGGACTTGGGAGAGAACTTTTGTAGTCTTGAATTCGATAAAGCTTTGAGGTTTTTTTTCTTTTTTTTTTTCTCTATGAGTCTCTATGTATATCTATATGTGAAAAGAGACCTCCTATTTATAGAGATTTGAGGGGATCCCCTTGTCAAGTATGTAATTTGATTGATCTACTTGACAAGCTCTCATTGGCTGCTGCTGCATCACCTAACTTATGTAGGTGCCTAACTTATTAGCCAAGATTTAATTTAATTGGTCCACTCGGCTAATTTTTGTTGAACTTTACTGCATTATTTATTTATGCAATAAATAATATTTATCCAATAATTTTATTTTAATAAGCATTTAAATATTTTGATAGGTTATTAAAATAAATTATTTAACTTAACTAACCAATAATTTAATTGACTAATTAAATAATTAAGTTAATAATTAAATTAATTTAAATAAAATTTAGGTGTCTACAAAAAGATTGTGTAAAATGGATTTGAGAATTTTGAGAGAAGGCGTTTAGATGAATAGTTAATGTAAATTTATTCGTATATTCTTTTATTAAAATTATAGTTCATTTGATTTGATTATGATATAATTATACTAAATTTATGTTAATTTTAGATTTTACTTTGCCATTTTTTAAGCATGAAAATTTATTTATACTCAGGTTAATCCTCTTATAAAAATAGGTACTACAACGTCATTTTATTTTTTGAGAATCATTACTTGTTCTCCATATTATATTTATAAATAAAAGTATTGTATTTTTAAGATGAATAGATTGTTTTTTATTTTAATATTTAATATAAATAAAAATAAATATTTATTTATTTATAAGCAATGATGGTGAGAGTCTAATTTAAAAAAAATATTAAACTAAGTCCTATAAAAATAATATTTTATATATTAAATTGTGTCCAATTTGAAATTAGGGTGCTATTGAATTTATTATACAATTAAAACTATCTGTAAAGATTAAAGTATTTTTCACAGTTTGTACTTCAACGGCTGTTCCCGATGGTCGAGACGGCCGATCGCAATGAAAATACTAAGTTGGAACTGCCGGGGAATTGGCAATCCTCGGACAGTTCAGGTTCTCAAGGATTTATCCTTGAGTTTTAAGCCAAATATAATTTTTCTAATGGAGACTAAGATGTATGGTTCTCGTATGGATGCTTTGAAGGAAGTGTTTGGTTTTGACAATTGTTTTTCAGTGGATAGGGTGGGTTTGGGTGGAGGGCTGTCTCTTTTTTGGCAGAATTGTTCTAACTTGAGTATTACTAGTTATTCTTAGAATTTTGTTGATTGCTCTATTCAGTTGCAGGGTTGTTGTTGGCATTTGACTGGCTTCTATGGGTTCCTGGTGAGTCATCGATGTCGTGCCTCATGGAATCTTCTCAGAGCTCTTGCGGCTCGCAGTAGGGACCCCTGGCTTTGTGTGGGTGATTACAATGAATTGCTACAAATTTTGAGGAAGAAGGGGGTGTTTTGCGGTTGAATTATCTTATTAATGGTTTTTGAGAAGCTATTCATGATGTGGGTATCAGTGGTTTAGTATCAATGGGGTTTTCGTTTACTTGGGAAGGGCGAAGCAATGATGGGTCTCGTGTCTTGGAGAAGTTAGATAGAGCCATGGCCTCTTCGAGTTGGATAGATGCGTTTAATGATGCTTTTTGTAAAATGCTTGTGGCCCCTATCTCAGACCACTCTCCTTTGCTGATCGATACTAATCCGTCATTCCGTAGCTTTTCGAATCGGACTTTTAAATTTGACAATTCTTGGCTAATGGATTCCGAGCTAGAATCAATAGTCAAGAACTCTTGGATGTAGGAGTCCTCTTCTGATTTTATCTCTCATCGAAACAAGCTTGTTGACATTCTGAGGCAGTGGGGGACTAATCAGAACAGGGTTTTTTGGCAGGATAAGAAGGCTTCACAGCGTCAGTTAGAAACTGATCGTTCGCTGGGGGGGTTGGAGTCAGATCGCTTACGGGAGGAGTGGTGTCATATTTTATCAGTTGAAAATACCAGAAGGAGCAACACGTTAAGCTGTTCTGGTACAGATATGGCGATAAGAATTCAAAGTTTTTCCATTCTCAGATTAAGAGTAGGAAACGTTTTAATTGGATTGATCACTTGAAAAAAGATGATGGTTCAGTGGTGTAGGAGCAGTTTGGTATCCAAGAGGTGGTTGTCGATTATTTTAAAAAATTATTTTCTATGGAAGCTGAGACTGATAGAGGCAGAATTTTGAGTCTTGTTCAAAAGAAGGTTTCTAACGAGGATAATGATTTTTTGCTGGCCCCGTTTACGCTGGAGGAGTTTCATAGTGCCATATTTCATATGCATCCCGATAAAGCTCCGGGTTCGAATGGGCTCAATCCTAATTTTTTCCAAAAATTCTAGCATATCCTGGGTAATGATGTGGTGAACAGCTGCAAGTTGTGGCTACAACAAGGTACGTTTCCAGACACTTTGACTGATACCGTAATTGTTTTAATTCCTAAGATTGCAAACCTAGAATTTGTGAAGGATTTTAGACCTATAACTCTTTATAATGTGTTGTACAAAATTCTGTCTAAAGTCTTAGCTAATAAACTAAAAGAGATTTTACCCCATATTATTTTTTATAATCAGTCTGCTTTTGTCCCGGGTAGGCTTATCACGGATAATATCCTTGTGGCTTTTGAGACAATTCATAGTATTAAGCACAATACTAGGGGGAGGTCCGATTCTTGTAGTTTGAAGATCGATATTAGTAAAGCTTATGATCAGGTTAATTGGGATTATTTAAGAGACATGCTTACTAGGTTGGGTTTTGCGAGTAATTGGATTTAGTGGATGTCTTTGTGTTTTTCTGATGTTAAGTATAGAGTGAATATTAATGGTGTGTTAGGAAATCCTATTGTCTCAAGTAGGGGTTTGAGGCAAGGGGATCCTATCTCTTCGTATCTTTTCTTAATTTGTGCGGAAGGTCTTTCTATTCTTTTTCGAGAGGCTGAAAGTCGTAGTATTATTATTGGGTGTTGTGTAGGTATTGGTTGTCCTAGAATTTCTCATCTCCTTTTTGCATATTACTCTATTTTTCTTTGAAGCTTCTATCAAGGAGGCTACGAGGGTTAAGAGTATTTTGTGGGAATATGAGAAGGTGTCTGGCCATGTGGTGAATTTTCAAAATCTAGCATTATTTTTAGCCCTAATGTGAGTGGGGTTCTTAAGGAGAATATTTCTAAAGTGTTAGGTGTTTCTAATCCTTTGAATGGAGGCTCATATTTAGGTTTACCCTCCTTGGTGGGTCGCAACAAGCGTCAAATTTTTGGGTTGATTAAAGATCGATTGTGGAAGAGACTAAGCGAGTGGGGTAATAAATTCCTTTCTAAGGCTGGTAGAGAAGTATTACTTATGTTCGTCGCACAAGCGATCCATTCTTACTATATGAGTGTGTTCTTAATCCCCTAGTCTATTTGTAATGAGTTATAGGTTATGATGAACAGATTTTGGTGGAATGGTAGGAAAGATAATAGTCGGGGTATTAACTGGATATCGTGGGATAGGATGAGTTGTCATAAGGGAGAGGGTGGTATGGGATTCCAGGACTTATATTGCTTCAACATTTCTATGCTTCGTAAACAAGGCTAGAGACTTTTGACTGAGACAAACACACTTTTTTATAGAGTTTTTAAAGCTAAGTACTTCCCTCAGGGGGATTTTCTTAAAGCATCTCTAGGTAATAATCCTAGTTTTGTTTGGAAAAGTATGTTTGCCGCTATTGACATGTTGAGAAAGGGTGTTTGTTGGCGTGTTGGTAATGGTGAAGACATTATTATTTGTAGTGATCCATGGATCCCAAAGGAGGAATCTTTCATGGTGGAGGATGGTGATATGTTTGTTGGTAGTACTTTGAGGGTGTATGACCTTTTTATGGAGGGGGCTAGGAGGTGGGACATAAATAAATTGTTGAACTTCTTTAGTGCTCGAGATGTGCGTGCAATTTTGAAAATCCCTTTGAGCATTCATCCTTGTAGAGACAACTTGATGTGGCATTTCGATAGAAGGGGTTTGTATACGGTCAAATTGGGGTATTTTGTTACTAGGAGGGTGTTGGGTAGGGAGGTTGGTAGGTTCCAAAGGGATATTTGGAGTAGAATATGACATTTGGATATCCCTCTAAGGTTAAAGATTTTCTTTGGAGGGCTTCTTGTGGGGTTCTTCCAACTATTGTTATAACCACTTATCAAATTAATATTTTATATATAAAATTAAGAATAATAAAAATTTATTATTGCTAATGTGGAGAGGAGGGTGGTGTTATAAAATCATAACATTTCAAGGTGTAATATGTCATTTTCTGTAAAATTTCAAATGTCATAAAGATAAACACTTAAAATTGAGGGATAAATTTATACATTAAGCCAATAATCACTAAAAAAAAAAGTACTTATTATTGGAGCGACCCTCTCAATCCAGTTGTTTCCATTCACAACACTAACTCTCGACGTTGCTTAAAAGATCCAACGCCTCATTCCATTAGACCAACAGGTAGTTGATAATTAATTTCTCTCTTTTTAATATATGACATATTTATTATTAGCATATGAGACAGAAGCTTTTCCCTTTATATGAGACGTCAATCGTCCCCAAAATTGATGATAATAACTGTCTTTAATATACAAGACGTAAATTATATCTCATACATATAGGACGTCAATCGTCTCCAAAATTAATGACGATAATTGTCCTCAGTAATATATATTTCATATATAAGACGTCAGCCGTTTTCAAAATTTATGATAATAATTGCTATTTGTAATTGAGACACCAATCGTCCTATCTCTCATATGAGACATCATTCGTTTCCAAAATTAAAGATAATATTTATCCTTAGTATTGGAGACATAAATTATCTTTTATTATTGACATAACTATTGTTCCGATTTCTAATTAAAATATTGATAAGTTATTGAAATAAACATTGATTGTCCCTTTTGTAATTTATTATCATAAAAGGAGATAATTTTAAAAATTATCTTCTAATCCCAAAGGGTTACGACTTTCGGGAACAAAAAATATTCATCGTCCCCATTTTCTCACTTTTTTTCTTAATTAATTAAGAAGTGCATGTGAAGGTTAAGCATAGTTTGAATTCAACAAATTAAATCAATCAAGTTAAGCATATGTTTTCATGTTGAGTAGACACATTAATACATGTCTATATACTCTCAACATAAACGTGATGAAATTAAATAAATTATTGGATCCAGCGATAGAATTGAAAGAAAGCATGTAAATAAGGTAATATAGAATTAAACTGAACTCTTTCTGTGAACATAAAACTAACTTCACTTTTTTTTGTCTCCACCTCATCTCTTTAAGCGATTGTTGATGGCTTCTTGGTTGGTGGCCGATATGAGCTAACCGATCAATATTTATATTTTTAATAAAATTTTTGTAATAATTACTGTTAAAATATAAAAGTATATTTTGTATATATATATACATATAATTTAATGGTAAATTTCAATATATTGTATAAATAAAAATATTAGTTAAATTCTAAAATAATATTTAATTAGACAATCATTATTTTTAAATAACTATGAACAAAATGATAAAAATTAGTACTAATTTTAAAAAATGCTATAAATTTTTTTTGAAAGGCAAAAAAAAAAAATTTGTTATTAGTTATTTTTATGAGTTTAATGTAGTCTAAATATAATATAATGCAAGTAAGCTACCCCTTGATAAAAAAAAAAAACTTTAAAACGTTGACTGAAATTGACACTTTTATCAACGTATATATTAAAACGTTAACTACTGTATGAATCAATTAAATAAAAGACCCTCTGAATTAATGATTAAAATATCAAGATCAAACTTGGATGCTATGATACTGCTGTTTAATATTCGACTGTGATGGAAAATATTTATCTACATTGGATGTAATGGAAAATATTGAGCTACACTGGATACATATGCATTGTTCAGATATTCTTTCAATATTTAATTGTTATCAGAAAAAATACTAATTATTAATTAATATTATTTTATGTCTGATTCAAGAAACACTATCACTGTCACTTGAGTTATCGACAAAAATAAAAGATATTAGAAATGATGAAAATTATTTAACAGATTTAATACGTTAGTAATATTTTATCTTAGATTCAGTTCCGTTATATGAAGAAAGGAAGGAATTCACTTGCAGATTCCTTGACGAAAAAAGGAGTAACAGCTTTACTACCTTTTTTGACATGGTTATAAAATTATTTTCTGATATATCTATATTCTTTTGTTTATCATTAGTTTCTTTTCTCCTCTCATGAAAAAGGATTGCTGCAATTTGCTCTTGTATCTTCGGTTATCTATCGGGTACGGATTCATGTTTTACTTAACTTTCTATGATAAGTTAGGGTGTATTAGGAAAGCCTGATGACTTGGGCGCAGTAACTCAGTTAGTTGAATTTTTTCTAAATATACATTTATTTTCATTTATTTTTTAATAAAAATTCTTCATTTTTGATAAAAAAAACTAATACAATTTTATTTTGTTTTCTGAATAAAAAATTAGTTTCGATCATGTTGTTATAATAATTTTTTTTTTATGTATTTGACATTTTTTTCACTTAGTATAGCTGAATTGGTTTGGGGTATATGTAGGGAATATATTGACTTGCATTTTAGATAAAATATAAAACTATGATTCACAAAAAAAATCCAATTGAAAAGCTTTGATATCACGTGGTTAAAACTAAAAATTATTTTACTATTTATTAGTAACAAAAATCATTCAACACAGTCGCAGCTGATTCACCAACGGACCACTGCATTCAAATTAAGACCATAATATTTTATTGCTAAAAAAACTTTGGTAACTTGTTTAGATTTCCGCAGGACATATTGCTAGAGATGAATTTGACGGATAAAAAGCCCTTTTTTTATAATACGAATTTATTTATTTTTTAAATGCTTTCAACTCATTTTACATTAGCTCAGTTCAAATTCAAATAATTTTAAAAAATTAATTAGAAGAAATTCAAGTTCACATTAATATTAAAAAAATAAAATTTTTATCATATCACTTTATTATTAAAAAATAAAGAATAAATAAAAAACACATGATTGTACTTGCCCAGATTGGTTCCAAGATCCCATCAATTGACCAAGCCAATGAAAATATGTGTCAACTATCAAAACTAAGTATTAAGAGTATTTGAGAATTGTCCCTCCCTTAGAGTAAATTTAGGGTATATATTGGAGTTAAAGATAATTTCTATTATAATAAGAATTCTGATAATCCTCAATTATTTGTTGATTAGAGTTTATTTATGAATGTAATATCATTTAATATATTTATATATTATTCTTTTATGTATTTTATTATTGTATGTTATTAGTAGTCCCTCAAAAGGTATTGGTCATTTATGTCAAATGTATAAATTTAAATTGATTGACGACTAAAATATGAGTTGTTCAAGCTTGAATTGTTGGACTGCTTAAATTTGAATTTGTTGAGAACCGCTTAAATTCAAATTGGAGAATTGCTTATGTGTGAATTAATGTATTGTTCATGGACAGCTTAAGTTCGAATTGGAAAGTTTCATATATTTAAATTAATGGACTATCTATGCACCATTTAAGTCCAAATTGGAAAATTGCATATGTTCAAATTAATGAATTTAATGAAATTGGATTGCTTAAGTCACTTGGCGAAATGGTGGTGTTTCGAATTTTGGACTTAACGAAATAAGACCGCTTAGATCACTTTGAACTGGGATGTCCAAACTATAGATTTAATGAAGTATGCTATTTAAGTCACTTTGGCGAACTAGAGATGCCCGAACTATGGACTTAACAAAATTGGACGGCTTAGGTCATTTTGACGAACTGGAGATGCCCGAACTATGGATTTAACAAAATTGGACTGTTTAAGTCACTTTCGTGAACTGAATATGTCTGAATTGCTGATGTATGACCCAATTGCTGATGTATGTCGACTTTGACCTTTCTAATCTGCTAATGATAATTTGTCAACTAAACTAATCTAATCTATACATTAAAGTAGTACTGCTACTGAGATGCTCTTGCACATACGGAATTTTATTTTGAGCATTCATATGTATAATATATGAAAATAAGATTGATTTAAATATGAGAGATAGGTTGGAAAAATAGACAAAAGAGAGTTAGGTTGAAAAAAACAAACAAAATAGAGTGCAAGAAAAGAGAACTAAACTGTCATGACCCAAAACCGTGGGCCAGACCGGCACTAGGACCTGGGTAAGCTTAAGGCCCCCGAGGCCCGTAGTAAGCCTAATCTCTGATTTCAACACCATAATTACATGAAAATATTCTACAAGTTGGCCCATTAT
>CANUEX010111238.1:0-10534 GCA_948099535.1 Jatropha multifida | reverse complement strand
CAATATTGAGATCATTAATGACATTGACCTATGTAATGATCTCAAAGCAGGTCTATCTAGTACATTGTCCTCACAAGTACCTATAAGCTTGAATGGCATCACCATACACATTCAAAATTATACTAGTCAATATTTCACTTACGACTAGGGATATATATTATTATAAATCAACATGCAAAAATAATATAATAATAATAAAAGTAACCTCTTTATTAATTAAATTCAAATAACATAAGGTCCAAACTATTGGCCTAGGGCACAATCACTAGCAGACCCGTATATTAGTCTCATAATATTCTTAAATAATGAATTATTAATCAATCCCTAGATTTGATTAATAATTAATCACCTAACTAGTAGCTTTGGAGTAAGGAAGGTCAAAGTGTGAGTAAAAGTCGAAAGGATCGATTTTTGAGAGTCGAGTTGGGCCTTAAACTCAACTCTGGAAGATGAGAAAAATCAGACTCTTTAGTGTTAGAACCATATAAGAGAGAGTGAGATTCGTTGATGCTTAAGAAGTGTTCGATGAAGCAACAAGAGGCGAGAAAAATGAGAGTGGGAGTGTGCCTTTTTTAGGCAAAGGGGGTGGTTGAGCTAGCCTTTTTGGTGCCAGCAACCCCTAAAATGATGCCAGAAACCTCCTTTCTAGCGCTGATGGGGATCCTTGGTGGTAGCCTTGACAGCGTCACCGCCTGGCCGGCGGCACCGATTGGGGAAAATGACCAATATGCTGCTCCCCTTTGGTTTTAGGGTTTCTAGGCTTTTGGGAGACCATTCGAGGCCTAAATGATGTTCAATCGAGCTGATTCTAGCACTGATTCTAGCACTGTTGGATTGTCTGATTTGGCACTGATTGCCCTGATTAAGTGTGTGATTTGGCATTGGTCACCCTGATTGTCTGAGTTGGTGTTGGTCGCCCTATTTTTGAGTGATCTTGGCATTGATCGCCCTGATTGTCTTATTTGGCGCTGGTCGCCTTGGTTTTGGATAAATTTGGCATTCACCGCCCTGATTAAGTCTGCTTTGGCTCTAATCGCCCTATTTTTAAGTGATCTCGGGGCTGATCGCCCTGTCATCTCATGTTCTGAACTAGAAATCATGCTTAGTTTATGCATGATGCATGACATGCCATTTTTGATGTCCTGGCTTGATTTTTAAGAGTGTGAGAAAACTAGGCCTGATATGCCAGTGTTTGCTTTTCGATCTGGCCTTTCTCTTTTCCTCTGCTCTCTCTCTCTCTTTTTTTTTTCTTTTTTTAGTGGGCCTGTTGGTGCCGTGCTGCCTGAGATCGACACCGGTGACCTCCAGATTGGTTTTGTTTTGGCATTTTACAAGGCCAAAATGGCGACGTTTTAGGCTCACTTGTGCCGATTATGGCTTTATCGGTGTTGGAGCCCTTTGGCTGGTGGAGGTTGAGGAATAAAAATACCTCATTTATGGCTTTAAAATTCTTATCAATTTGCACCACGAGCCCTATTATTTCAAATTTCACACACTTTGCCCAAAAATGGAGCCATTCATCAATTATGGCATGTAAAGGTGGACCAAGAGGCTAACAAAAGTGGAAAAGATTAAGTTAAGCTAGTACGGTATGGTTTCTCTAGTGACACTAAGAGGTTTGCTGGTGGATCAAGATTTTTTAAATGCTCGTTTGCACCTGTTGGATCCACAAACTCATGTTTTTTTATTTGGTACAAACTTTGAGGAGATGTGTTCGACATACGAGGAGTTTGCGACTATTTTGGGCAGTAGTTTTGAGAGGGCTCCAGTGGCTGCTCTGACTGGGACTAGGTTTTTCAGCAGCTTCATGAGGATGCTTGGTCTCTCTGTGACAAAGGTTAGGGAGTTGGTGGTAGGAGATCAGGTGAATTTATTTAGGTTGGTGGAGCAGTATCTAGATCCACTCGGGTTTGACAACCTAAAGCACCACAGGTTCAAGGCTCGGGCTTTGGTTTTTTGTTTAGTGTGTATCAGCATATTGACTGTTTCAATAGGCTGGGGGGATCTGAGGGTGGTAGACCTGGTCCTTCAAATTGAGCGAGGCACCGAGATTGCTAGTATGGCTTCGGTAGAGACTATTTTGAGCCTCGATTGAGCTTACAGAGTAGAGATGATCTAGTCAGCTAGCCCAATCCTGCTTCAGGTAATAATTCTCGAACAAACTTTTTTTATGCTTAGATAAGGTGCTTTCTAAAAAAAGGCTTTGGTTCTGGTTGCTTATGAATGCCTATTTTAGAGTCTGAGTATCGAGGCAGTGTCTGGTCTTGCATATTTTAGGAAGGGGTCTGAACTATTTCGATTATGTTTACAGCTGAATATATGTGGATGAAAAGGGTATTGCATGTGAAAGCTTATTTCATTTCTATTGTGATGGTGCAATGTCTAGTCTTGCAGGTCTAGTTGAGGGATCATTTGATAGTAGTGGAGCCACCCTGATGTCTCCCTTATGAGCCATCTCAATATCATTCCAAGTGAGTTGTGGTGAGGTTCGAGTCAGAGGATGCATGGTTGCAGTGGTTGTTGGCACTGAGGCCAAATCAGATTCTGTGGAGATGTGATTGGTATGAGATTAACCTATTTCTGGTTCGGTCTACTAAGTACCTAATGGCTTATCTACTGGGCATGGACAATATCACATTCTACCCTTGTTCTAAGCTGATGAGGCACATGGGGCATATTCAAAGGTCGCCGCCAGCTGGAGCTCTCTTTCAGGATATACTGATCTCTCCTCAAATTACTGTGGCTAACTTGAGTAGTTGGTCGAGAGGGGCTGATGTAGTTGAGGCTGGAGTTTCTGGGGGCAGGACTAACTTATGAGGCTTGGTGGGTTACAGAGCATGGTAGCCAAGAGAGGGAGCACAGCGCGACTCTAACGTTTGAGATGTATGCTAGACTCTGGGCAACGACTGAGATGGCCTTAGACTCTATCGGATGAGTTGACCCTAAGGATTTGCCTGTCCCTCGGTGCATGATGACCTTATGTTAATAGGTTAGGACTTTTATTTTTTTTATTTTGATTTTTTTTACTCAGCCCGTATTTTTATGAGGGCTTCGAGATATGATACTAACCCATGATGTATAGAGGGTTTAGTTGACATGCTTTTGGTTTGGACACTCTAGATAGTGTACACACACAGGACTGATGCACATAGATAGATGACAGGGATAGATGCCTGAAGGATAAGGCTTTTTTATTGTCTTTTTACATAGCTTGTACTGATTTAAGATATGTAAAAAGGGAACATCTTGACACCTTTTAGAACAAAATTCAGTTTTATCCTTTATGAGGTTGCTGCTTTTAAGCCTTAATTTTTTACCTAAGCTGCCCTTTTGGGTTTTTGACCTAGTAGGCTACCCTAACTTTTGCCTAAATTGGCCTTTTGTGTTTTCAACTTAGCGAGCTTCTGATTCTTCCTAAGCCACCCACCTTGCATGTTTTCAACTTAACTTAATTTGTTTTGATTTTTGATTTTTCACACTGGCATAGAAAATCTAAAATCTTAAAGTGAAGTGGGGCAAAAATGTGTTTTTATTATTATTGTGATTACACTCACATATTGGGCTATCTACGTATCTCATGCTTTTGGAACATATTTTTAGGAATTAGGTCACTGTAGTTCGGCCTTAAAGTGACATAAGGAGTTATTTTCGGTGCTAATGCTTGAATGCATTCAGAAGATATATCTTTTGAGTTAATCCAAGTTGCATGGATTAGTGAACTCATAGCCATCTGTCTGACAAGATGACACCACCACTGGAGAGGATTTTCTTTAGTAAGTAGGGGCCTACTCAGTTTGCCCTGAATTTACCCTGGGGTTCTTTCATAGGTGCTTTGATTTCTGGTGCTAATGCTTGAATGCATTCTCTAATTGAAGTGCCTTGGGTATTCTTTATTGGTAGCTCTAAATCTGATTAAGAGCTTCTAGCCTTTTCTCATCGATGGCATTCAACTGATTATGAGAGCTCTAGACCTATTCAGTCTCACGCAGCTGACTTTCTCTCATGACCCTAGCTGGTCTGTTCTGACTTCGATAGGGAGGACTACTTCCATCCTATGTACAAGTGAGTAAGGTGTCGCCCTGGTTAGCGTACTCATGGAGGTTCTATATCCCCATAAGGCAAATGGCAACAGTTCATGCCAACTTCTATGATTGTGAATCATCTTCTAGAGGATTTTCTTGATGGACTTGTTTGCTACTTCAACCACTCCATTGGTCTAAGGCCTGTATGGTGAAGAGCGATGGTGCTGAATTTTGTACTTAGTCATTAGAAGGGAGACCACTTTATGGAAGTGAGACCCATTGTCTGTTATGATCTCAAAGGGGAACCCATATCTGCATGTGATGTTTGTCTAGATGAACTGAGCTACTTTTCTAGAGTTTAGAACATGATAGGATGCAGCTTCTACCCACTTAGTGAAGTAGACAATGGCTACTAAGATGTACTCATGCTGATTAGAGGACTTTGGAGTGATTCTGCCAATCACGTCAATTCCCCAAGTTGTGAAAGGCCATGATGTAGTGATAGGGTGAAGAGTCATCAGGGGCAACTTTTGGAGCTTGGCATAAATCTAGCATTTATGACACTTCTGAATAATTTTGCACAATCTGATCGCATGGTCAGTCAATAATAACCCTGATTGATGATCTTATGGGCCAGAGTCATCCCGTTCATGTGCGGGCCTTCTTCTCTGCCATGGACCCATTCCATGGTCTGCTAAGCTTCTTTTTCAGTTATGCACCTGAGATGTGCTTAGTTCCATAACTGTTTGTACAGGATACCATCCTTGTAGAAGTAACTTTTCAGTATCTCCCAAAGAGTCCGCTTGTCAAACTTAGAGGCGCTTTTAGGGTATTCATGCTTGTCTAACTAGGTCTATATATCCCAATACCAAGGCTTACCATCGGCGAGCTGGAGATTGCAGCAGTAGGCTGGCTATTGATGAATCTGAATATTCAGAGGTTTGCTGACCCAGTCGAGGCTAGCATCAACCATAGAGGCAAGTGTTGCTAGTGCATCGATAAATAGATTTTTTGCCTTGAGGCAAACAGTGGAATGATAATTCTTTGAATTGCTAAGCCAATTGATCTAAGCACTGGAGGTATGGGATCAAATGCTACTCTTTGATCTTCCATTTCTTAAGTGCTTGAGAGACTATCAGGATGGAGTCCCCATTGACCATTAGATGTCTAATCTAAATACTCAGAGCTGTTTCTAATTCAACGATACACTTCATATTTCGCTTCATTATTAGTGACCTGGAATGTCAGATTAATACTAAAGGGTAATTCTTCTCCGTTTGGAGTCGTTAAGACCACGCTGATGCCATAACCATGATGGTTAGCGGCCCCGTCAAAATATGTCATCCACTAATCTATCTGAATCTGCAGGATGTCCTCATCCAAAGACCTGATGTTTGCTACATCGGCTTCACCAGGAGATGCAGCTAAGTGATATGCTATCACACTGCCTTTGATTACTTTCTTTGCAATAAACTTTAGATCAAATGCTGCGAAGATGGTAGCCCATTTAGCCATCTTACCATCCAAAACTGGCCTCTCCATAAGGAATTTCAAGGGACTCTGGTCAATGATGACATGGGTAGTGTAGGAGCAAAGATAATGTTGGAGCTTGATATAAACCCATTCCAAGGCTAGGCATAGCTGTTTGATCTTGCTGCACTTTAGTTTAGTTTCCAGCATTCGCTTACTTAGATAGTAAATGACATTTTCCTTGTGAGAATTTGGTGCTCCATATGCTAACATAGCCCCAATGGCTTCATCTGCTACGGATAGGTAGAGAAGGAGTGGCTTTCCAAGTCTGGGAGACTGGAGAATCGGAGGGTTGAGTAAGTATGCTTTGATCTATTCAAAGGCTTTCTAGCACTAGTCATCCCAAGCTTTTGGGGTATCTTTTCTCAATTTCTTGAACACTAGCCCATAGGTTCCTGCTAGTTGTGAGATAAACTAACTGATATATTGAAGGCAGCCTAAAATCCCTTGATCTTCTTTTCTATTTTAGGAGGTTGCATCTCGATGATGGCTTTGGATTTTGCTAGATCAATCTCAATCCCTCTCTTGGATAACCATGTAGCCTAGGAAGATATTAGATGGAGCTCTAAAGAGACACTTAGCAAGGTTGAGTTTCAGACTGTATTGTTGGAGTCTAGAGAAGAATTGCTCAAGGGCAATTATGTGGCTTAGTCAATCCCTCGTGTGGAAAACCATGTCATCAACATATACTTCCACATTTTTATGTATCAGGTCATGGAAGATCGTGGTGGCCATTCTTTGATAAGTGGCACCAGCATTCTTTAAACCAAACAGCATCATCCTGTAACAGAAAGTACCCCACTCTATGATGAATGAAGTCTTTGGCTTATCTAGCTAATTGACTAGTATCTGATTATACCCTGCGTAAAGATTTATGACTGAAATCACACTAGATCCTGCTATTCTATCAACAAACAGCTCGATATGTGGTATAGGGAAGTCATCCTTAGGAAAAGCCTTATTCAGATCCCGATAGTCGATGCAAATTCTTATCTTTCCATCTTTATTGGAACTGGTACTATGTTGGCCAACCAAGTCAGATAATCAATAGGCTCTATGAAGTTGTTATCCAATAACTTGGTTGTTTCCTCCTTGATTCTAATAGGGATTTCCATTTTCTAACTCAAGAGTTTTTATTTCACTAGCTTGATGTGATCATAAGTGGGAATCTTATGAACGACAATGTCAGGATCTATACCGGTCATATCACCAGCTGTCCATGCAAAGTAATCTGAATACTGCTTGATGAGCTTTGTCAACTCTTGTTTATAATCACATTCATGCACAATAAATGTATGCTTTGGTGCATTTTCTATGCCATTGTTTATTTCCTCTTTTGTTATTTTTAATTTTTCTTTTTCTGTTTTGCCAGCAAGCTCATTCAGGGTGCAGATAGGGTAACAAGAAAACTAAATTTTTTTATTAATAACAAAGGGGCCATGATCAGCATTTATATTAGGTTCTACAAAGAGGTCTCCTATTTCTAACAAGGAAGACAAAGAAGACTCGAAAGACTCAAAAGACTCAGAACTGGCCTCTAACTCAAGTTCCGTTTGTGACACAAGTTCAAGTTTAGGTAGAAGAAAGATTGATTGCTCTATGCGCTCCTCCAGGTACCAATTCTTTAAAGGTTCTTGGATGGGTTGTATGAGGTTTTTGTGTTTTAGTTCCACTTGATTAATAATCATGCAAGGGTCAAAGAGGGATGTCTCCATGTTGTCCTCCTAATCGGTCTGGAGTTCGAAGAGAGGCTCGCGGTCTATTATTGAGAGCCTGACATAAAAAAGAAGTTAAAAACTAGCGATTAGTCTTTTACTTATAAGGCAATACCATGGTTCTTGAAAGAAATGGTAGGGTTTTGATTTCCTTTCTTTGGTAAAGTAACAGTTAAGGGTTTTGAAGTATGGGAACATTAGAATGTCCCTTGTTTCACCTCTCATTATCACCTTCTACTTAGCGTCTTCTACCTCCACTCGGTCTTCATCTTTGAACTTGAATCCAAGACCAAAAGGGGGTTCAGCAATTGGATATTTGGTAAAGGAGGCCATAGCCTGCTGGTTGTGGCCCAAACCCAATCCTTGCTCTACCTCGATAAACTAGACTAAATCAAAGGAGAACCTTGAGAATGGATAGATTGTCGGCTTAGGCTAAATTTCCAACAATGGGGCCAAAGAGGGAATTTTCTTATTTTCTCGCCAAGTCTCCTTTGATTGTCACCACTACATTTCCAAGGGGGAATTTCACCTTTTGATGTAGAGAGGAGGCTACATTCTTAGCCTTATGAATCCATGACTTTTCTACAAGTTGATTCAAGTAGGTTGGGACATCCACTACCTAGAAAGGAATAGTCATTACTGCGAGCCCACCCAATATTTTGCATATGGTGTTGTCATATGCCCTCACTATCTAATCGAAAGGCATAAAGTCTTCAACAGTTAACCACAGACAATTGGCTACCATTAGAGGACAGACATTCAGTGCTGACCAGTTGTCTACTAGAGCCATAGGAACTATTTTACCCCTGGCTTGGACTGTGACAAAGAGATCATAGTTTTGATCTTCTCTAGTAAGGATCTCATGGTTTGAGGAGTAGAGAGCATTATTAGAAGGTTACTTGTAATGGAAGCCACCAAAGTTTCTAGAGTGATATCAACAATTGTCTGACACTGATTCATTGCCTTGACTAGAGCTTGGCAGTGTATGAAGGAAGACTGAATCAACCCCCATATAGAAATGTTGGCCTTGGTTTTCTTCAATTGTTCCAAAACAAAATTCTCAGGCTGAGGTCTGGAACTTGAACTAGGTATGTCTTTGGCCAAGGTGGCTGGATTAGGTAAACCTTCAGGAGGAGGAGATGGGTATTGTCTCCCGCTCTGGGTGATAGCATTGATTTCCTCAAGCATGTCATTCAGGTCTATGATGCAACATGAGTTGTTTGTGATTGGGCGAATTAGGGAGGCCAAGTCAGAGTTTAGCTCTTGGTTAATCATGTGAATGTTGTTTTGATGTTAGGGGAGTGGGTTAGTGTTTATGTTCAGCTTGGGTCGAACAGGGAGTATGTGGCCACCCTCCACCATGTCCTGGATCATATGTCTCAGAGTCTTGCAGTCATTAGTCTTGTGCCTAGGTCCCTGATGGAAAGATTAGAAGGAGTTCAGCTTGTAGTGTTTTGAAATTGGATTTGGTAGGGGTCTGGGTTCCAAGGGCTGTATCAGCTTGTCATCCATAACCTTCTCAAAGATAAATGAGAGAGGAACCCCAAGATTAGTGAACTTGCATTTGTTAGATCGAGCAATTGGTGTTGGTAGAGGAGCAGGTTGTTGTATCTGGCCTGTCAGATTGGCCACCTCACCGCCTTTCAGAGGGGGAGGAACTGCATGATACTAGGTATGTGGCTTCTTATATCTGGAGGAAAAAGCTTGATCCTCTTTAATCTGGCATGATTGGATCAGGTCCTCAATTTCAATTGTGGTGACAATGAAAGCTTGAAAGTTTGGAAGATACTGAGTCAAGAGGTAACTCTGATAAGAGAGGAGTAGGTTTTTGACTATAATGTCAATTTGTTCCTATTCTAAGGGACAATTGAGCATTTGAGCAGCTTTACCTCTCCATCTTGTAAGAAAGCAAGAGAAGGATTCTCGGGCTTCCTGTTTGGTAGTCTCCAAGTCTCTTTTGGTAATGTCAACCTCCACATTATAATTTTCACACCCTATCTGTAATGCCTCAAAATTTAGGATCTTAAAATGGTGTTATTTGAACAGGTCATGAGTGGTATCACCCAAGAGGAAAATAATATTTTATTTGGACTCGATAATGATTTTGAGCATAATTAATATTTGTGGAGTTAATTAAACTTTATGTGATTAGTCTTAATTAATTAAAGTTAAGATATAAATTTTTCGTGACAAAGTAAGTAATAAATTATTGGTGAATAGTAGTCTACCGGTTTATGAATAGTACCATAGGTCTGGGACTTGGTATTATTTCGGTCCGAAAAAAATTACTATGCATGTCTAATACATGATTTAATATTTTTGGAGCATGTTTGCATGATTTAGGTGGGTAGAAAATATTTCATGAATATTTTTGGAGAATTTAAGTATTTGATGAATAGTATTTTCTAGTGTAGTATATTAAGGAATAATTTAGGAATTATTTTTATGGAGTTAATTTAATAAATTTGTGGAGTTAAATAATAATTAGAGGAGATTTATTTGGTGAATATTTAGAGCCCTTGGATGAGAATACTAGAGACTTAGTCCTAGCCATTCATTTGACATAAAATTAAGTAGCCATGTTTGACTTTGCTACTTAAAATCTACAACTTATCTAAAACACTATTCTCTCTTCTCCTTCTTCTTAACACAACACCAACTTTTCTCTCTTTCTCTTCTTCATTTTCTTCAATTTCTCTACCTCTAAACTACGTTAAGGTTGATGAATTAAACCATATTTAAGCCTTTAAACTTGAAGAATTAAGTTGATAAGGTGGTATTTGGTGATTAGAAGCAAAGAACTTGGAGTTTCCCACCAAAATAATTAAGTTGTCATTTATGATTCTAAGGATTTAATTGATCAATTCATAGAATATATGTGGTAGAATATGCTTTAAATCATGCTCCACCTTTTTCTTTTGTTATTTCTTGATTTTTATGGTTATTTTTACTACTTTGAAGAGGTTGGAAAACTATCCTCCAAAAGAAAGGAAAAGGCTAAGGAATAAGATTTTCTAAGCTTATTCAAGCTTAATTTAAAGGTTGGTGCATTATTACTTCTCATTTCCTTTCAATTTACAAAGTTTCACATTTTTAAGTTTTTGATGAATTTTGGGGATTTAGTAATTTGTGTTGGGATTTTGATATTTGTTTGTTTAAATGAGGTTTTGGAAGGTTAAATAGCATGGTAGAATGCTTAGTTGAAAAAGAGATAAATCCCTTCCTAATGTACTTAAGAAGGCTGAACCTTAAGGGAATAAGGGCATT
>CANUEX010111197.1:0-29725 GCA_948099535.1 Jatropha multifida | reverse complement strand
TTTCGACTGAGTTAGACTATTTAAATTCGATTTTCGATTCGGTTCGCAGCATAAAATATTATTTTTGGCCAATTCTCATTGGTGAAAATTTACAATTAAATTTTAAATAAAAATTCTTTTAAAAATAAATTAATGGGTTATCTCATAAAGTAATTTTTATTATTAATTCAAATAATCTTCTTATTACTTTTCTACTTTTCTTTTACTTAGTAGTAAAAAATATTTTATTATAGTCATATATAGATATTAATTTAAAGTTGAGGATAAAGATTGAAGATTGAGTGGTTGCTTGATTTTATTTTTGGGCTCCAATTAAAACTTTAAAAATCTACATTTATAAATTAGGTACTAAAAGATTTATGAATTGAATTGAACTTTGTTATGAGACCACTTGATTATATAAAAATAAAATTAAATATATAAAAATTAATATTATAAGTAGTTAGTACAACAAAGTGTAATATAAATTAACTATTTATATTTATTTTAATATAAACAAAATTTATATTTTAATATTATATAAATTAAAAAATAAATATATAATAAACATAGTCAAGATGCAATACACAATCACACAAAAAATTAATATAATTAAAAATATCAATTAAATATTTATAAATATATAATAATCATTTATTATTTCGAATTTCTAAATAATCATAATTCATACCCGTAAAAAGATTAAAAAATAATTTAATATACTTCTAATTCTAATATAGTACAAGTACAAAGTAAGTAATAGGTCATAGGAAAAAGCTCCATTGAGATTTCTATTCCTACCAGCTGGCAGCTGCTAACTAGATATTAACTAAAATCCTACATGTTAACCCCTGAACAAGGGGCCAAGGCCCAATTAGGGTGTTTTGAGGTTAAATGTAAGCGCCAACTTAATGGAGGGTCAAAGGGCCTCATTAAGAGGGTGGGAAGTGGGAACAATATAAGACGTTAAGATTTCAAAAATTCGAAAAGGAAAAGAACCATATACGCGACAAACCCCATTTGGCACAACTCTCCTTCGCATCTCTCTCTCTTCCTCTTTTGCGGTGGCCGACATCTGACACGTCTCTTCTCGTTTTATCAGGAGCTTTGATTTGGAGTTTCATCACAGGTTTTTGAATTCCTAATTTGGGATTGATTACCTTTTACTAATTCATCCAAAGGGAAAACCCTAATAATCCTCCTCTTCTTCACGTGACGGTTGAATCGAAGCCGAATCTTTTGATAGGTATCTTTCTACATATATCACAGCTTGTTTTTCATAATTCTATATATTCATATATAAAACTCTAGCTATTAGATGTAAGAGTATTATATATGTACCTTTTGTGAGTGGACTTGAATGAATTTGAGTCAACGCCACCACTGTAATTTCATGTTGAGATTCATTATATAGAAATAAGTATCATCAACAGTGAGATTCATTGTTGTTTGTGTTCAATTTTGTTGAATGAGCCAATCTAAGTTAATGCTAATTATTGTAATTTGTCTGGCGGTTCTCATAAATTATCCTGAGTTGATTCGTTTATTCCTATGCTAATTTTACTGTCTATTTCGTTTTTTGTCTCTGATTTCATTTTGAGCAATAGAACATTGGAAATGTAGTTGTCACGGCTTTTTCGGCCTTTTACCTTGTGAATTGATTTTTTTTTTGTTTTCAAATTTTAATAACTCCTAGAAGAAGTATAACAGAGGGCCTTTTTATATTCTTTTCTGCTTTTGTTTCCCCACCATTCTGCCTGTTCTTTCTGTTTCATTTTGTTATCTACTTGGCTAACACAATTGGCTTTGTCATTTTAAGCGGTCACGAGCTTAATTATTCAGAACAGTGAAATGGATGTGAATGGGAAGGATGATCTTAAGGCACCTCTGCTGCAGCCTCCAGATGATGTTGCAATTTCTGTCCCTATACAGAATGATAATGTAGATAAGAATGTTAAAACCATTAGGTTCAAAATAGGGGATATCAAGTGCGCCTCTTGTGCAGCATCAATAGAATCTGTGCTGGGAGAGCTTAGTGGTGTTGAAAGGGCTATGGTATCACCCCTTGATGGCCATGCTGCTATCTCTTACATGCCAGAGTTGGTTACTGTAAGTTTTCTAGAAGAACTTTTGAGTTTGCAGTCTTTGTTACATCGACAAATATTGGAGAATTCTAATGAGTTTTCCCTCACCCTGTTAGCATGTACCTTTTTCTTTGATTTTTTTTTTGGTAAATGCAAAATAAAGAGCTATAGAAGCAGAATTATGATTTATATTTTATGCTTTTTAACTTGCCTGTTGCGAGTTTTGAAAATTAAGTCTGAGTCTCTTTAACTGTTGATTTGTTTGACTTCTTTGTATTCTGGAATCTAGAAGTATTTATGATGTAAACCTTTTTAGGCTCAAAAAATTAAGGAAACCATAGAAGATGCTGGTTTTCCAGTTGATGAGTTCCCAGAACAAGAAATATCAGTATGCCGGCTCAGGATTAAAGGAATGGCATGCACTAGCTGCGCTGAGTCTGTTGAACGCGCCCTTTTAATGGCTAATGGAGTTAAAAAGGCGGTGGTAGGTCTAGCTCTGGAAGAAGCAAAAATTCACTTTGATCCAAACCTTACTGATACAGACCACATTGTCGAAGCAGTAGAAGATGCTGGGTTTGGGGCTGAGATTATCAGCTCTGGGAATGATCTGAATAAAGTGCATCTAAAACTTGAAGGAATTAAATCCACAGAAGATGCTGCAGTTATTCGGTTCTCCCTTGAGTCATCACAGGGTGTGAATCATGTCGAAATGGATCTTGCAGAACATAAAGTAACTGTTAGCTATGATTCAGACCTTACGGGTCCAAGATCTCTCGTACAGTGCATTGAAGAAGCTTCCCCAGGCATTTACCATGCTAGTTTATATGCACCTCCAAAGAGAAGAGAAACAGAGTGGATGCAAGAAATTCAGACTTATAGGAACCATTTTTTCTTGAGCTGCCTCTTCTCAGTTCCAGTTTTTCTATTTTCCATGGTACTTCCAATGCTTCATCCTTATGGTTTCTGGTTAGAGCGCAGGATTCAAAACATGCTTACCATTGGAATGCTTCTTAGGTGGATTCTCTGCACACCTGTACAATTCATTGTTGGTCGAAGGTACTAAACAAGCACAACTTACTTTCTTGTTATTTTACTTGTATGCCTTTCTAATGCGAACTGATTATCTTTGTTATTGAGAATTATAGCTGTATGGCATTGACAATACGAGACACCATTAATCTTTTCTTATTTTATGTTTTTTCCAGGTTTTATGTGGGCTCATATCATGCGTTGCGTCAGAAATCTGCGAATATGGATGTTTTAGTTGCATTAGGCACTAATGCTGCTTATTTTTACTCTGTATATATAGTGATAAAAGCAATGACTTCAGATAAATTTGAAGGGCAAGATTTCTTCGAGACAAGTGCCATGTTGATATCCTTCATCCTTTTGGGGAAGTATTTGGAGGTTCTAGCTAAAGGCAAGACATCAGATGCTTTAGCAAAGCTGACAGAGCTTGCTCCTGATACAGCATATTTTCTGACACTAGACAGTGATGGAAATGTCATGTCAGAGAGTGAAATTAGTACAGAACTGATACAAAGGAATGATATATTAAAAATTGTTCCAGGGGCAAAAGTTCCTGTTGACGGGATCGTCATAGATGGCCAAAGCCACGTGAATGAAAGTATGATCACGGGAGAGGCAATGCCCATTCCTAAAAAGCCTGGTGACAAGGTATCATTTGGAGTTTACATACTGTTACATGTATTTTAGAAATAATAAAGCTTAATATAAAGCCTTTTTTTTTTTAATCCACCATTTTTACACCATGAATAGGTAATTGGTGGTACAATGAATGAGAATGGATGCTTACTTGTTAAGGCTACTCATGTTGGGTCAGAGACTGCACTTTCTCAAATTGTTCAACTTGTAGAAGATGCACAGCTTGCGAGGGCCCCTGTTCAGAAACTAGCAGACCAAATTTCCAAGTTTTTTGTTCCTGCAGTGAGTTTATCATTTCCTTTCATTGCTTTCATTAGGTTCTGTATATGATGACCAATTTTTACTTGCCCATCAAAAAGTATGCTTTCTATCTGTTGATAGAAAATCAAGTACTTTGAAGAGGTATACTTCCTCAGAACATAACGAACAGTCCTCTCTTTTGAACTTAGCTGCAGACTTGGCCCATAATACAATATTTTGTTTTTTTGCCTTTGGACAGACTGGTGAAATAAAGCCATTTTGATGCATTAACAGTCTCAGGGAACTTGATTTATGGGTTATTTATTTCATCTTTCGGGCGTATCTTCAAGAACAACTACCAAGAAGGCTTATTTTAGCTAATTATAAGCAAATCAGTAATACAAGACAAAGCGTAGACTAATTAGAATGTAAATTGAAATGAAAGAGTCCTCTTTCGGGAGAATGAATTTCGCTTGCTGATTATAAAGCAAGGGAATATTCGTGTTCCCTATGATTTAAACTTCTGCACTCTCATTGCTTTATTAACTTGCAACATCATTTCCACTTATGTGTAACACAATGTAGAATGTGGTTATCGTCTTCTTTTTTCTCCCCCCGGGGCCCCCTCTTTAAAATTCTGGATAAATGTTAGATTTGCTTCTCATCCATCATCTGAAGGTTCTGCTTTATGTGTTCTTCTAATCAGTTTACTTGCCCTTTCTTTCTTTTGATGTATCTTGAAAGGCTCAAAATTCTTATTTTGTAAAGTGGTTATACCTTTCACTACTCATTGATAATTGCTCAATCTATCTCAGGTTGTTGTTGCGGCCTTTATAACATGGTTGGGATGGTTCATTCCTGGAGAAGCTGGTCTTTACCCTAGACATTGGGTACCAAAAGGCATGGACAGATTTGAGCTTGCACTGCAGTTTGGTATATCAGTACTGGTGGTTGCATGCCCATGTGCTCTAGGGCTAGCAACACCGACAGCTGTCATGGTTGCCACAGGCAAGGGTGCTTCGCAAGGTGTGCTCATCAAAGGTGGAAGTGCACTTGAAAAAGCACATAAGGTAAAGTCTATTAAAAAAAAAAAAATTCACTGTTAACACAATATGGACTTTTGAAGGCATGGTTTTTTTAACAGAATATGGACTTTTGAATATGTGGTTTTTTTTTCTTTGTTATGTTAATTTGCATACCAAATTCCAATGGTCACTAGCTTTGCTCTAGGAAATCAATCTCTCTACCACTTCTAATTAAAGAGAAAAATAGACTTTATTAAATTGTATTTCACATTCAACCACAATGGATAAAGCTTACCGGAAAAACAAAAGCATTACCTAACAGGACAGCCTAGATGTTAAGGTTTTAGATTTCTAACAGAAGTCTCATGTTTGCATCCTGCTAGAGTAGAGAGGGGGAAGACAACTACTTGTACTGTAGGTCGCCGATGAACCCCCGACAAAGGGTGTTGGTTATATTCTGACGGAGATGACATCTTTCAATTTAGGAAGTACTGATTATTTTATCTTTCATTGCATCTTTGATCTGAGATTAATTGAATCTTTATTGGCAGATGGATTCATACATGTGAAATTGCTTTGTAGATTGTTTTTACGTGACTATCCTAATGTAATGCAGGTGAATACGGTTGTCTTTGATAAGACAGGGACTTTAACAATTGGAAAACCAGTAGTAGTCAGTGCTGTGCTTTTTTCCAGTTTCTCAATGGAGGAATTCTGTGACATGGCTACTTCTGCTGAGGTCAGTAATCACATTGTAAACGATCTTCTGATGTGAAAACAATAGAACTAAAACAGTGTTTATTTGGAGTCTTCTGGATAGTTCTCCAGTTTATTTGAGAGTGTATCTCTGTTGGAAATACACCCGCAATAAATGGAAATTC
The DNA here is from genome assembly GCA_948099535.1 of Jatropha multifida. NCBI lineage: Eukaryota > Viridiplantae > Streptophyta > Magnoliopsida > Malpighiales > Euphorbiaceae > Jatropha > Jatropha multifida. Next base: position 23,851 of record CANUEX010111197.1, on the reverse strand, counting down.
GCGTTCTTTTAAATCAGTTCCTGCAGCCACAAGGACGATGAGAAATTTGATTGGTTTTTCTTCTTCAGGTGAATAGCGAGCATCCAATAGCAAAAGCTGTGGTGGAGCATGCTAAGAGGCTACGCCAAAATATTGGGGCTAAATCGGAACATACTACAGAGGTCAAAGACTTTGAGGTGCACACTGGAGCTGGGGTGAGCGGAAAAGTGGGTGACAGAGTGGTTTTGGTTGGGAATAGAAGGCTCATGCAAGCTTGTAATGTTATGGTTGGTCGTGAAGTTGAGAGCTATATTGCAGAAAATGAGCAGCTGGCTAGAACGTGTGTGCTAGTTTCTATTGATGGAAAGATTGCAGGAGCGTTTGCTGTGACTGATCCAGTAAAGCCAGAGGCTGAGCATGTCATCTCCTTTCTTTGTTCTATGGGCATCTCATCGGTCATGGTGACTGGTGATAATTGGGCTACAGCAGCTGCCATTGCAAAGGAGGTTGGAATTAAAGAGGTTTTTGCCGAGACAGATCCACTGGGAAAGGCTGATAGGATCAAAGACTTACAGGTATGCTCACTTTACATTCGTTTTGCATCATTATTTAAAATGTCTAGAAAATGATCCTTCGTGTGTGAGCTAATCACTCGTATAAGTGCTGGATACAGGGAAAAGGGATGACTGTGGCAATGGTGGGAGATGGAATAAACGACTCTCCAGCCTTAGTTGCAGCTGATGTTGGCATGGCAATTGGTGCTGGCACTGATGTAGCCATAGAAGCAGCTGATATAGTTCTAATAAAAAGCAACTTAGAAGATGTAGTTACAGCCATAGACCTATCTAGAAATACCATTTTCCGTATTCGGCTAAACTATGTGTGGGCACTTGGTTATAACATTCTTGGTATGCCTATTGCAGCTGGAATTCTTTACCCATTTACCGGAATTCGGTTGCCCCCTTGGCTTGCTGGTGCTTGCATGGCTGCTTCATCGCTTAGTGTTGTTTGTTCTTCGCTGTTATTGCAGTCTTATAAGAAACCTTTGCGTGTTTGTAGTTCTCGAGGGTAAATTTATCGTGGTGAATATCTGCATCTCCAGTCAATGTAATAATGTAAGATCCTCTCGATTCTTCCGAATATAGGTGGATTCTGTTTTTCTTTCTGTCTCAATTCTGATCTCTCTTTTTATTTTTATATTTTTTAGTAATATAATTTCTTCTTAGGACCAGATTTCTTTATTTGACAGACACGAAGGACAAGTGGGCCCGAGTCCAGTCCTTTCTTTTAAATGACAGATGGGGCCGTAAGCCCAATGGCAAGACGGCAAGGCGATATTATATCCTAAACAAACGATTGCATTAGATTTCTATGAAACACGCTCTCTAATTATATATTAAATTAATTAATATTTTAAAATTTAAAAAATGGTTGCATATGTTATTAGAATTTTTAATTTTAAAAGGATAGCAAGTCTTTTCAAAATTGAGAGTTAAGAAACTTGATGCGTGAATTTATGTATTTATCTGATTAAAGTTAAATCGTAAAGTTTATCTATTGGGCGGATTAGCCATAAGGGGGTGATTTCTTCATTAGAGTTGAAGAGACAAAGTTACGAAAGGAATTAAGAATGTTTTATGCTTGTGATAAACGCAATTTCAACGACAATAAATTGCTCAACACATAGCTTATATTGGGATGTGTTCTCGCCGATTATGAAAAGCTCTCCCCTCTTTGTTCTGACTTTATCGCTCTTTCTCAGTGAAATTTTCATCAGCGAAAATAGTCTCACAGTTGAATCTCCATTGTGGATCATTAAGAGAAGGTAAGCTTGAAGTAGCTTCTCTTTATGTTTTTACTATTTTTGGACACGGGTCGTTGCATTGGTTAATCCTTGTTTCTAATTTATTAGGAAAGTTTCAATCTTCATCCCCAAAAATCTGTGAAACGCTGGCATTAATTATTGCATCTTGCCGGGAATCTTGATTTGACTTCAATTATCTATTTTTTTTAAGATTTTGTACATTCAATCTCAATCGAGGTTTTGGGTTTCGGAGATGCTTGGGAGATTAAATTTAGGGATCCTTTGGATGCTTACGACTTAATCAAATCTTTATTGGTGCTGTAGGATTTTGTGAGATTTCGAATTTTATGGATATACTTCTGTGTATTTACTAAAAACATGGATGAAAATGGAAGAAAGTGGAACTTTGGGGTTTTATTCTCTTTTGGCTTTTTAGTCTCTAATCACGGAGATATCGGTTTGGGTCAGCTAAGTACTTATATTAAGTTTAGTTAACTGGAGTTTTTGCTTTCTTGAACATTAGAATATGTGAAATTGGAGACTTTTTATTATTATCATTATTTCCTGTTCCTGCTTTTCTCGGTAATAGCTCAGTAGCTTTAGGGTTTTGGAATTTTGGGGGTGACATATGGAAAGTTCAGGTCTAGGAGGTCGGTTTTTGTCAGGTCCAACTGGTGGATTGTTAGACCTAGAGTCACCAATTAATAGACAGCAGCCAACTCAGTTGGGAAATCCCTCATTGGCCCAACAACATCACATGAACTTAATAGGTGGACTTGATAATGATCATCAATCCATGGGTGTAATGGAAGTTAAAGGTTCAACGCCAGGAGGATATTCAGCATATTTCAGTAAAGGGAAAGCAGTTAGTCCTTTTAGTGCCACAAATAATGGGAATGGGAGTGAAGATGACGAACTGAATTTTATGGAAGATGGGAATGGGGAGAGTTCAAGTGCTAAGGATAAGAAGGGATCTCCATGGCAACGAATGAAATGGACAGATAATATAGTTAGGCTTCTTATAGCAGTAGTTGCTTGTGTGGGTGATGATGGTCCATTTGAAGGTGTTGAGGGGCTTAAGAAGAAATCCGGGATTTTGCAAAAGAAAGGCAAGTGGAAAACAGTGTCAAAGATGATGATCAGTAAGGGCTGTCACGTTTCACCACAACAGTGTGAGGATAAGTTTAATGATTTGAATAAAAGGTACAAGAGATTGAATGATATTCTTGGAAGGGGAACTAGTTGTAGAGTGGTGGAGAACCCTGCACTTATGGACTCAATGCCTCTTTCAGCCAAGGCAAAGGATGACGTTAGAAAGATATTGAGTTCAAAACAGTTATTTTACAAGGAAATGTGCGCATATCATAATGGGCAAAGGATACCCAATTGCCAAGATCTTGATCTACAAGGTTGTTTGTTACCTCTTGAAAGGTGCTCAAAAGACAACAATGGCTCAGATGAGGAAGCTGAGGGACATGATGATAGTGATGATGATGATGATGAATCAGATAATGAAGATGATAATAATGCTAATGAGGACGCGGAGAGGATGGATAAGTATTCAGAGAGGAATAAACTAAATGAAGAGGATGCCCGACTTTGGTCTCAATCAGGTGGGTTAAATGGCTTTAAGTTTGAAATGGCTGCAATTTTTCAAGATCCTGCAGTGTCATTATGGGAGAAAAAAGAGTGGATTAGAAAGCAGAAGTTGCAGCTACTAGAGCAAAGAGTCAGCATCCAATCTCAAGCTTTTGAGCTTGAGAAGCAACATTTCAAGTGGTTGAGATACTGCAGCAAGAAAGATAGGGAGTTTGAGAGGTCGAGGCTGGAAAATGAGAGGATGAGACTAGAAAATGAGCAAAGTATATTACAACTGAGGCAGAAGCAACTAGAAATGGACTTTGGGAGTTCAGAAACATCTCGAGAACCCACTTCCCTTGGTATTGACAGACTGCAAGGAAGAGATCCAATTGATTTGGGCAGGCATTAATAGCAATTCACTCCAGATATTCTGTAATGTTGCCACAGTATAAATTCTCTAGTTTTTTGTATATCCATTAGCTAACCTTGTGTACCTCGTGTGTCAATTTAGATTAACCTTGGTAATATATGATATCTTTGTTCTTTTTATCTTTTTGCCATGAAATTGAAAAGTTCATTGCTGCAGTATTTTAGTACTGAAACTGTCATGTCCGATTGCCCTCTCTGTCTCGAGCACTCTTTTGTTTAAGCCAGAAGCTTACAGAGAATGAAAACACCGACAATCGGTGGAGAACCTTGGGATAGGTCCAATGTTTGTGTATCATTTGGCTACCTCTCTTGCCTGTATTAAATTTATCAGTAATGTGGGGGAACTTCTCTGTTTTTTACTATATTCAGTATCTGATTTCATTGTACTGGGTAGAAGTGCTTTCAAATACACTCATTTAGGACAATGAAACACATATGTGTAGTTTGTTTCTTTTGTTTCCCAACAGCGTTTTGTTCCATGCGTTGCTTGTATCCGTTGGCGATTTTTAGTTCGTAAATTGGTATTGAATTCTTAGTTGGCTGCCGAAGCAACGTGGATGGCTTCACCATGACATTTTTTTTTTCTTCCATATTTACTGGAGAAAATTAGGAAAAGTCTTGCATATGTACGTGTGTATATCTGATTAGTTATTCCAAACCCTTTTTGTAGTACAAAATTGAAGATTCTATAAAAACAGAAGAGGAGAAAATTCAAGAGATATTTAAAATTTAAGTTAATTTCGTTCAATGTACGTGAGGAGATGCGTGATTGAAATGTTGAGGAATTTTTTTTTTTGGCATGTCAATGGTCAATCTTTGGCAAATTTGTACAAGCATATCACAGTTTCCTCCAGAAAAGAAAGGAAAGCTTGTCAACAGGTTTTCACATGTCTTATTTAGCATCGGTCAACATTCCAGTGACTGATGTGAAATAAAAGTACGCGCTTCTTGATGTAAAAAGGAAAAAAAAAAAGGGTTTATTTCTTTTATTACTGATATTGATTTCTTACGAGGGTGTCTTATGGAGCTTCGAATCATGGAAACAACCTTGTTACAGAAGTAAGGAAGACTACGTATATCAGCCCCGAAAGCACAAATGTTCAACCAGGAAGGAATCTGATTTTCAAACTCTCCAATTCACTATGTTGTATATAACAGAATGTGTAACCAATTCAGGTTAAAAAATGTAATTGCAGAACTTCTCCGAAAGCCAAAAGCTGAAAACGAACTTGTCAAAAATGGAAACTAGTACTAGAAGCACAACCGGTCAAACACAGGAAATTTCAACTGCAAAGCAACACATATATAGAAGACCATCCACCTCTGCAATTAACTGCACGCAAACGACTTCGAAATCTAAACATTATTTTATTTTTGTCTTCCAATCCATACTTCATAAACCATCTTCTCATTAGTTTTCAAGGGCCACTCCCTCTCTCTCTCTGTCTCTCGCACACCAGCTTTTGGCTATTCAGAACCTTCGCCAATCTATTGTGAGTGATTTTTTTTTTCTATTTTGTGAAAGTTCACAGTATATCATTTTTCATTAACCTGACGAGACTATTTTCTTTTTTCTAATTTCAAATTTTTGGCTGAGATAGTTCTTATGATTTTGTATAAATGCAGAAATGGCTGATAAACAGCAGAGGCAGTACCCATCTGTCATGCAAAACTCAACCAACAAGGTCCATCTCAGCTTTGAAAAGCCTGCTCATTTCCTATATGGAAATTATTATTATAAAGCAGCATTGCAATATCCTGTAACAAAGGATCGGTCCCTGACGGCATCACCTATTCTTGTCCAAGCCCCATCAGAAAAAGGATTATCTGGCTTTGCGGTAGATTTTGTTATGGGTGGAGTTTCTGGAGCTGTGTCTAAAACTGCAGCAGCTCCTCTTGAACGTGTAAAACTCCTAATTCAAAATCAAAATGAGATGATCAAAGCTGGTCGACTCTCCGAACCCTACAAAGGTATTGGAGATTGTTTTAGCAGAACAATCAAAGATGAAGGCTTTCTGTCTCTATGGAGAGGCAACACAACCAATGTCATTCGATATTTTCCTACTCAAGCCTTTAATTTTGCATTCAAAGATTACTTCAAAAGACTTCTCAAATTTAAGAAGGACCGCGATGGTTACTGGAAATGGTTTTCTGGTAACTTAGCTTCTGGTGGCGCTGCTGGTGCTTCCTCCTTGTTGTTTAACTATTCTTTGGATTATGCTCGAACCCGTCTTACAAATGATGCAAAATCTGTGAAGGCAGGAGGACAGCGCCAATTCAACGGTTTGATTGATGTCTACAGAAAGACTCTAAAATCAGACGGCATTGCTGGACTTTACCGTGGATTTAACATTTCTTGTGTAGGCATAGTTGTATATCGTGGTCTATATTTTGGACTGTATGATTCTTTGAAGCCAGTAGTACTGACCGGAAAGCTAGAGGTTAGTAGATTAATTTATTTTATTAATTTGTTTTTCGGCGAAGGAATTTCTTGTAAAATTTTCACATTCTTTGTATGTGTGTCTGGTTTTCAGGATAGTTTCTGGGCAAGTTTTGCTCTTGGTTGGGCTGTTACAAATGGTGCTGGACTGGCCTCATATCCAATTGACACTGTTCGTAGGAGAATGATGATGACATCAGGTGAAGCTGTTAAGTATAAGAGCTCATTCGACGCCTTCTCTCAGATAATTAAGAATGAAGGGGCTAAATCTCTGTTCAAAGGTGGAGGTGCAAACATCCTGCGCGCAATTGCTGGTGCTGGTGTTCTTGCTGGATATGATAAACTTCAGGTTATTGTATTTGGAAAGAAATATGGTTCTGGAGGAGCCTAATATGTGTAATGCAGCAACAGATGACGATGAAAATTTCCTCTTTTACTTGTATAAGCAATGTAGCTTATAGGGGGTCCACTCTTATTTGGTTTGTATTTTTTGAGTATTAGGTAGGAGATTTGAGCTTGAATCAATTGACAGATTATACATTTACTTACCATTTGTCGGTGTTGTTATTTGGTTTCTTTACAATTTTATTTCCTGAAATAATTCATTGATTTTGAATATCTAATTTGTGCAATGACTTTCTAGTTTTTATATGGGATAGATTTTTTTTTTTTTATCTATATGGATATATAGATTTGAAATGAATTTGAAAAATCCATATCTATTTAATTTAAATCCCTCCTTATCAAAAACATATCTGCTCTTTCACTTATCAAGAATCTTTGGGTAACTGTTCATACCAAATTAATAATTTTGTGCCCCAACCCAACAATTGAAAACACCCATAATAACATTTGGTTGTTAAAACACCTTCACCCCTTCTTTCTCTCTACTCCGCTCACGCAGGCCAAGAAAAGGTAATATCTTTCTCACTAGTTCATGTCATTGCATCCACCGCGTCTGTTGGGCTATTTTTGGTGACTACGTTTTGCTTTAACTGTTATTTGGCGTTGCTAACTTTTCGGGGCTTGTGTGTATTGTATTGTTGTTTGTATTCGATTCAGAACAATTCTTATTGCTTGTTTATATGTAACCCTTTACGCTGCTTCTCTCAAATCTCTCTCCCTCTCTTTTATAGGCTTGTTTAGATCTGTTGGTCTTATTTCAAAGGAACCAAGTACAATAAGGTCAGTATGAGTGTCTGTTTTGGTCTTTTCTTTATTATTTATTTTATTTGTGACAACTTGATAATTTCGTCATCCATTCTTAACGTGTTTCCTTGGAATGTCACTTTGTTTCAATCTTTCGCAGGCTTGTCATTCTGAGTGAAAATGGCTGATCGGCAACAGTACCCATCTATCACGCAAAAGGTTGCTAGCCAGGTCCATCTCAGTTCTATCTTCTCCCATGACGTTCAATGCCGATCCGGGGGCTTTCAAAGGCCTACGATATATCAGAGGCAGTTTGCATATGGAAATTACTGCAATGTAGGATTCGAAGCGACCCCTTATCTATCATTAGTTGGATCGACAACCCCGCCAGTGATTGTGAATGCCCCATCAGAGAAAGGGATTGCTGGCTTCGCTGTGGATTTTCTCATGGGTGGAGTTTCTGCAGCTGTGTCCAAAACTGCTGCAGCTCCCATTGAGCGTGTAAAGCTCTTGATCCAAAACCAAGATGAGATGATCAAGGCTGGTCGACTCTCTGAGCCCTACAAGGGAATTGGAGATTGTTTCAGCCGAACAATGAAAGATGAGGGTGTCATGTCATTGTGGAGAGGAAACACAGCCAATGTCATCCGTTATTTTCCCACTCAGGTTTGTCGTTTCTTCTGTCATAAATACTTCACTGAATTATTACCTGCTCCATTCTTTTCTTTTTTCAATACCCTTTTGCTCATGAAGTTGGTCCCGTATTTCCACTTACAGGCCTTGAACTTTGCCTTCAAAGATTACTTTAAGAGGCTCTTCAACTTTAGGAAGGACCGTGATGGCTACTGGAAGTGGTTTGCTGGTAACTTGGCATCAGGAGGTGCTGCTGGTGCTTCTTCCCTGCTCTTTGTCTACTCATTGGATTATGCTAGAACTCGCCTTGCGAATGATGCCAAGGCTGCAAAGTCAGGAGGAGAGAGGCAATTCAATGGCCTGGTTGACGTCTACAGGAAGACTCAGCAATCCGATGGTATTGCTGGGCTTTACCGTGGATTTAACATTTCATGTGTTGGCATCATTGTATATCGTGGTCTGTACTTTGGAATGTATGATTCCTTGAAGCCTGTAGTCCTGACAGGGAAGCTACAAGTTAGTACTTCTTTTTCAAGTCTTAACAGTCAATTTTTTTTTTTTGTGGTGAAAAAAATAGGTTCTCATATGATTTCTATTTTTATCTTGTGATGATTTCAGGATAGCTTCTTTGCTAGCTTTGCCCTTGGTTGGGTTATCACAAATGGTGCTGGTCTTGCTTCATATCCTATTGACACTGTCCGCAGAAGAATGATGATGACATCAGGTGAAGCTGTCAAATACAAGAGCTCATACGATGCATTCTCTCAGATCCTTAAGAATGAGGGGGCCAAATCTCTCTTCAAGGGTGCCGGTGCAAATATCCTCCGTGCAATTGCTGGAGCTGGTGTTCTTGCTGGATATGACAAGCTTCAGATGATTGTTTTCGGAAAGAAGTATGGTTCTGGCGGAGCCTAATTTAGCTTCTCTCTACCTTCCACCTTACATAGCCACCACAAATGGTGATGAAATTTTGCAGTTATAATTCAAGAATTTATTCAGGGTGATCCTTTACGCATTAAAATAACATAGTATCTGTTTCTTTCAGGGTTTTTTATCCTGTAATATGTACTTCATTGATTTTGAATATACATATATGCAAATTATTCGAGGGTGTTCTATGTTTCGGTCATTCTTTAGCTTCTTTGCCTTCCCCTGTTTTTGGTCGTCTTTTCCAAACTAAACAGTAAGTTCTTTTTCTAGGCAGACATGTACTAACCTGTTTGCGAGAAAATCAAAACCAGAAATTTGCGCCATTTTCCGTAGTATGTTCCTTCGGAGCGTCTCACACAGTCACATGGAGACGCACCCAGGAGGCGGGAACTAATTTTTTAGAATAAAACAAAAAGTCCAAGTACGTCGCCGTTTACAATCGGTCATAGCCCTGCACTAATTTCCCGCCTTAGAAACTTGCGTATTTTCCCTCTAATAGATAGAAAGCTCCAGACGCAAAAACTAATGAGAAATCCTAACATTACCAAAATCAGATCTCAATATTTGACACCAAAACCCCCATCGAGCCCTTCTCTTCGTTCTAGCATTCGTATTTGTTCTCCCTCTCCTCGCAGAGAGAACAACGCAGAATGGAATACAGCGCACAGCTTTGGCCTCTCAAGCTCATTTCTTTCTGTACTAGAAAACTGCAAATCTCTCTCTCAGTTGAAGCAAATTCAGGCCCAAATGGTATGCACAGGCTTGATCAATGACGGTTTTGCCTCAAGTCGCTTAATTGCCTTTTGTGCACAATCGGAATCAAGAAATCTTGATTATTGTGCCAAAGTTTTGAATAATACGCTAAATGTAGATTCGCTTACTTGGAATCTGGCAATTAGAGGGTGTTTCGAGAGTGAAAACCCGGAAGAAGCCATAGTTTTGTATAAAAGAATGCTGAGGACTGGAAGTCCAAGGCCTGATAATTATACTTATCCTTTGCTGTTTAAAGTTAGTGCTAGTTTATTGTTGAATTGTATGGGTCATCAAATTCTTGGGCATGTACTGGTACTGGGTTTTGGAAAGGATATTTTTGTGCACAATGCACTGATGCACATGTTGATTTCTATAGGAGAATTGGATTTGGCACGTAAGGTGTTTGATGAAGGTTGTGTGAGAAACTTGGTTTCTTGGAATTCCTTGATTAATGGGTATGCTAGGAGTGGGAAAGCAAGCGAGGCGATAGCAATTTATCAAGAAATGTTGGAGGACCAAGTAAAGTGGGATCAAGTGACAATGATTGGGGTCATATCCTCGTGTGCACAGATTGAGAATTTAAAACTTGGGAGAGAATTTCATCGGCTTATAGAAGGAAATGGATTGAATTTGACAATTCCACTTGCCAATGCGCTAATGGATATGTATATAAAGTGTAGGGATCTTGTGGCTGCAAAAGCAATATTTGATAACATGACAAAGAAGACAATTGTCTCGTGGACTACAATGCTTGTTGGATTTGTAAAACATGGGCATTTAGATACAGCTAAGAAGTTTTTTCATGCTATGCCAGAGAAAAATGTTGTGTCGTGGAATGCCATCATTGGAAGTTATGTTAAAGCCAAGCACAGCAAGGAGGCCTTAGATTTGTTTCAGGAAATGCAAGCTACTAATATTAAGCCTGATAAGGTGACCATGGTTCATTGCCTATCTGCATGCTCCCAACTTGGAGAACTTGAAATTGGAATATGGATTCACCATTATATCAAAAAGCACGATCTTCCTGTAGATGTTGCTTTAGGCACAGCTCTAATTGACATGTATGCAAAATGTGGGAATATTAGAAAGGCTCTTCAGGTTTTCCATGAGATGCCTGGAAGAAACTCTCTCACATGGACGGCCATTATTGGTGGTTTAGCCCTCCATGGCAATGCACATGACGCCATTTATTATTTCTCCAAGATGATTGATTTTGGGTTGATGCCAGATGAAATAACATTTCTTGGAGTTCTATCAGCTTGTTGTCATGGAGGCTTAGTTGAAGAGGGTCGGAAGTATTTTGCACAAATGAAATCCAAATTTAATTTGTCTCATCAGCTTAAACACTATTCTTGCATGGTGGACCTTCTTGGTAGGGCTGGTTTATTGGAGGAGGCAGAACTGCTAATCAAAAGCATGCCTATGGAGGCAGATGCGGCTGTGTGGGGTGCATTGTTCTTTGCTTGCCGAATCCATGGAAATCTTCTAATGGGTGAAAGAGCAGCTTGGAAGCTTATTGAGTTGGACCCCCATGACAGTGGAATATATGTTTTGCTTGCGACTATATACAGGGAAGCCAATATGTTGGAGGAGGCTGGGAAGGTGAGGAGGATGATGAGAGAAAGAAAACTGGAGAAGATTCCCGGTTCCAGTTCAATTGAGGTGAATGGTATGGTTTATGAGTTTATTGTTATGGATAAATTGCATCCTCAGTCCATACAGATTTATGAATGTCTGATACAGTTAACTAGACAATCAGAGTTCACTGAATTCGTATCTGAGGGTCCAAGCTGTGGAGATAATTTTCTTTCAGGCTTTTAACTCGAAATTCTGAAGGCATTTCTCTGAATAGATGCATTTTTGTGGAAATTATTGATACAGGACAGATAGCACGTTGATGGCTTAGAGCAGGTTATATTTGTTTGATCCGCAGCAGGAAAGCCCTGCCATTGATCCTAGGGTTAAATATTTTGCGCCATTTCCAGAAATCTCTGTCTTAGACTAAGCTGATGTTGGTTTTTGTGCAAAACTAGAATCAACTCCTACAACCTACAAGAGAATTGGAGGTTATTCTAGCAGAAACATCTACATACAAAGAGGTTTCCCATCATGAAAAAAGGAACAAGGCATATTAATATCAATCTGTTACTGCACTCAGGTTTATTAAGCCTACTGTCTGATAAGCATCATAAGTTTTCTTTCCATTTCTACTTCACTAGGTTTTTTCATTAACCTTAATTTTCCCTTTCAAGGTTATTTGTTGCCTGGATGCTGGGATAATGGGTTGCTGGAACTGATCTTTTGTATGCTTGCATTTGGTTGTGGTGCTGGCTCTGGTACTTTGACCTTGGACGAGTGATCGGTGTGCTGTATGGAAGGGAAGACAGGTACAGCTGGAAACCGTACCTTTACTTATTGCTATCTATGTTTTTTTATGCAGAAACTACAATTCCTTGACATATCATGCAATAAAACTTCATCGTATATTCTGTTTTAGCTTCTTTATCCTTGTTTTCATATCTGTTAATTTCAAAGGTTACCGTGGACTAAGGTTAACTCTTAGTTAATAACAAATAAAAGATCACAAGAGTTGTACCCAAAAGCCCCCAATAGGGCGTGAACTTGTGTCATAATGTCAATAGCATAGAATTCCTACATAGGGAGCAATACGTTGGGATATGAAAACTTGTCTCAGTTTTCTTCAGAAGTAATAATTAATGTAACCACCAAAGCAATGAATGCCATAGTTAAAAACTACTATCTCTTAAAGGTCTTCGCAATCATTATTAGAACAACGGTGAGGGAGTGGGGACCTGAGGGATATGGGATATTGAGTTGACCTACGTTCTAAATATGCAGCCGTAATTTCTGACCTGGGTTTATTGGAGGTATCATTTTCAATGGCGTTCCAAGAGAAAAAATAAATAAGTTACTTTAGATGAAATTTAGGAACTTTATATTAGTATTAGGAATTATATGTTGGGTTTAGATCAGTCTCATCAATTATCAAATGTTAAATGGAAACAGAATTGCCCTTTTGATACGGTGTGCAGAGACAAAAAGGGTACCAGGGAATAAATGATAGGTCATTGCTTGCACGCTAGGTTATGTTCATTTCATTTCTGTTTCTTTGTCCTCTTCCTTTTTATCCCACATGCCTGACAGCCATTTTCGGCTCTCTAGTCAGGCCACTGATTACCTTTGGCCATTGCTAGCTCAAAAATACCCTTGAAAATTGATTGGACATCAGAATTACTGGTATGCACAAACACTTTACTTTTTTGTCTTGCTTTACAGTTTGCATCTTCTTAGTCCTGTCTTACTATCAACAACCCCATAGTACCATAACCAAGAGGGACAAAATAGTGCAATTTCCTCCTTTATTTTTCCATCTCTTTAGAATAAGAGACAAGAACCATCTCAAAAGCCTTAGCAGCTTCATTTAATATATGGAACTTCCAACCCTCCAGTGCTGGTCACACCCACATTTACTTTATATCATCTAATCAGGAATTTCTTGAATATCAAATACAGGCTGGATGAAGTTGGCAAGGACATAATTTAGTAATTAGATTACCCTTTCAACAACAAATGGTAACTCTTTTATAAAATGTGTTGGGAAATTATAGTGCCTAACCTAGTGCAATCATTTTCATTTTCTTCTTCTGAAAGTACCCAACCTACTTAACATTTTTGATACACATATTATGTTTGCAGTGTGCTCTTTTCATGTGTATGGATGATTAAGATTATGGTCATACATTGTATGAACAAACATGTTATTGTTTTTTTTAATAAGGTGATGGACCAAGTTAGTACTTTTGGAATAATTTCTCTGAGAACCTTAACCAACAAGCACATGAGAATTCCTTTAGGGGCCCACAACATCCAACACAAGGAGACCCCATTGAAAGGAAAGTCCAAAATTTCTTGATGGTTTTGATTCTTTCCACGGCATTCTTTTGTTATAAAATTTCAGCATCCCAGATTTTGCATGTAGAAATTATATATGCTTAATTAAGCATCTTTAATATATATTACACTAATCCAAATCATAAATGCAAAAAAAGATTTGGCTGCTCATTTCTTGTGTTGGTATTAACTCTTTCTTTTTGTTTCACTTAGCTTCATTCATGGGAGAATATTTGATGCCCCAACAAGAAAAACCAAACAATAGTAACCCATTGATTATTTCTTTTCTTTTGATTTTAGCATGTTTAAGAGTCCAGCTTAGGCAAAAACCTCACTCATTATTATCTTTAATTATGAATATGCTTTGTACATTGATTCCTAACCAACCAAACTTAACTGACACCAACTTCTTCCTCCTTGAGAGGGTCAGATGGCTTTTGGTCACCTCCCTTTGACCACAATATCACATGGGTCCATTTTCTTTCTATGCACAACCCAACCACTGACTGCGACCCCAACGACAATGGTAGGATTAGGAAGGAATACAACATGGGACCCATGGTTCAATTTTGACCAGAGGTTTTTCTTTTTTCTTTTTTTAATTAAGAGATTGATTTTCTATATTTAGTTATAGTTACGAAATTTAATATTCTTCGATTTGGATACAAATAAGGCCACAACTTTATTGGATTAGGTTATATTATATTGCAATTACGTAAAAAGAAAATTTTTTAGCCAATTCGGACATGAAAAATTTTATTTTTATAATAAAATTAGAAACAAGTAAAATTATATATTAAAATTTTATATAAATTGTGAAATCTTTTTTAAAGAATTTTACATTGGGTGCAACTACGATATGATTGAATATATAAAATTTAAATTTTTTTTTTCTTTTTAAAGATTCTTTTAGTTAAGTCATTGAAAATCTATTTTACAACTTATGGGTATATTAAAAAAAATCTAATGTTTCAACTTATCAAGTCAATTATAAATTTTAAAGATGAATAGTTTGTAATTAGTATTAAACGAATTAAAATACATGCTCTTTTTAAAAAAAATTAAAATATATGTAAGTAAAGACGAAACCTATATTAAGAGGCAGGTGTCAAAAATCCCAACGGCTAAAGAGTTAAAGAAGGACAGTGTACAGTTGCGTTCGCGTCACATCGAATCATTTCTTCTCCAACCCTGAAGCTGAACCCACTGCATAAAGGTACCACATACACACAACGTTGAAGACGTGGTGACAGAAAAAGAAAATGAGAGAGAGAGTGACAAAACGAAGATGAGAAGCCATTTCTAAGAGGTCAGAGAAAAAAAAAGTGTATGTATGTGTCGAGAAAGCGTGATGTCGTTTCTTTTAGCTCGAGAATCTCATCTCTTTCTTTCCTTTTTTTTTTTTAAATTATTTCTTATATTTCATTTCTCTCTCTTGATCCACTCATTTCAGCTTTCTCTCACATTTTCCCGATTAAATTTCGCTTCTCATTCACGCCGGTACCGCATTTTTTCTTCTAATCTAAAAACCGATGTTATCAGCATATCTGCATTAGAGATAAAATATTATGTTTGATCACATTTCATTATATCAAAATCGTATAATGGGACACTTGCTCTTCTAATTTCTCTGCTTCTGCAAGAAATGTAGCTATAATTTTTTTTTAAGTCGATAGGAATTTAAAGATTCAAAATTTTGGATTTAGAGACTATAAGTCGGTACTTGTTCTGTCGCGAGATTGTATCTCATAGGAATTTAGGATTTTGCGACAAAGATAATGTAATTGCTTTTTATTTTTTTTCTTTGCTTTGTGAATATTTGTGTTTTCGAGGACATGTGCTTATTTTGAAATCCCAGACTATATTGAACATTTCGATGTGCGATTGAGTTTTACTGTTTTGAAAATATTTTTAGTAATTCTGTGCTGTTGCATGGGATCCATGTTGATTATATATTACTTGATTTAATTTTCCTTATAAATTTGTGGTTACTTGGTAGCTAATTTGCTCATTCCTGTTTCTTTTGCAGGAATAGTGGAAAAGTGGAAATTAGATAGAAGACGGTGTAATGATGCAATTCGTCTGCTGAGTGAATCTGCCAGTTCAAATTTAGTAGTGAAGGTTGGTGTCTGCCATTATATTTCTATGTATACAATTTAATGTGCTTGATAATGTTAGAGCAATTCACTTCCGATGATTTATACTTGTGCTTATGGTTTAACAGATCAGTGGACTGATATGAGTTGGAATCCACAAATGGAGGTCCAATACGGGAATGCTAGCTATCCTTATAATTCAGCTGGAAGCTTTATAGAATATTTTGAAGGCCTCACATATGAACATGTGAATTTCATTTTTGATGTTGATTCCCATGTTCAGGTACCCTATATGGCCAATCGTTTGTTTCTGAAATTGGTAGAGGTAGCTGACCTGGTTCTATATTTGCTGTGAAGAAGCGCAGGAAACTATTTGTTTATACTTATTTATCTATAACAATTATTTTTGAAATTTTTTGCTTGTGCAAATGAAGATTCCTTCTTGTATGTGCAGGAAAGTGTGTACCCTTCATTGAATGCGAATTTCTACAAGTTTGGCATGACCCAGCTTGGCAGTGCTTCAGATTATGGTCATAATCATGCGTATGAAGTCCATGATCATGAACCACAATTTGATGACTATAGAAGGCCCCCGGGAAATTCTTCAACAATTGCAGATACACCAACTGCAGCAGTAAATGCAGAATGGGAAGGAAATGAAAACATGACTACTCAAAACAATCCTGTGGAATGTAAGTTCTGAGTTTGTTTTGTTTTGTCTCTTCAGATGAAAAATCTGACGATTCTTCCTTTGAAAATTATAGTATAGAGAACGCTTATGGGGAATGATAAGGTGGGATTGGAGGAACAGAGGGAGAAAGGTGGGGGAGAGGGAGAAAATCTCCCGAGTTGATTCTTCTCCCAGATTGACATGTATGATGGCCAAATGGGAGGGTGCCAAAATCTGGACCTTTAGGAAGTTGAATGGCCCCTCAAAATTAGAGGGAAGAAATGCTAAAACTATTCATAGATTAATAAGCTAAATAATCAGGTTCTAAGTGGTAGTGGGGCTTAATCATATTGTTGGAAGGCAAACGGTGAATGGACCAGGCAAGGAACCTCTATTGATATGGAAAGATCTCAGGCTGTCACCGTCGACATTATTGTTTTTTTTTTTTTTTGTGATTCAAAACAGGTGGATGAAATAATAAATCTTTACCTGGTAGTTCTATAATTAAGTTCACAATGAACCGTGATTATCTATGCTTGTTGATTCTCTAGTAATGTTGTGTCTTTCATTATTTGGTTGTGTGGAAATTCAATGGTTGAAGCCATGAAATAGAACTTGAAGAATATGCCATTGCCAACCTGGCATGTACTGGTTCTGCCTATGATAATATATCCATCACTAATGGATTTAATCTAGTGATGTAATCATATATGAATTCAAGTGCAGCAGACTTTGTTGATCTCTTGATTTTTGCTAATTTTGGTTAGCTGGACTTGGGGTTAAAGTTTGATTAAATTGAATCGTATCATTCTCATAAAGCTGCATCTACTATTTTGTTCCTTGTTTTTCTTGTATCATTCATTTGGTGATTCCTTGCAAAAAACGTCTTTCTTAACTTTTCAGGTCTGCGGAGACATCAGAATCCTCAGGATTTTCAGGTGGGCTAGCTTGTTAATGGTCTTGGCATGTAGCATTGTATACCTGAATATTGTGATTATGTTAATAGCCGTCGTCCCCCCCCTCTCTCTCTCTACACATACGCAGCAAAAGTAAAATCCACCCTAGACATTTTGTGCAGACCTTCCATACTTTTTAATTTTAAAAGATTCTACATTTGAATAGGAAGCATCAACATTCAAATAGAAGTGCTTTCTTTACAAACAACCTTAATTGATGTAGCATATTCTTAGACACCACCTTTTTCCCCATAAATATTTATTGTTATTTCTTAGACAAATGAATATGATTTATTATCTTTGAACTCTGCAGGTCATTTGGCAAGACAATGTTGATCCTGATAGTATGAGCTATGAGGTTAGAACATAAATTTCGTTTTCTTTTTTCTATGGTTTCATGCATTTTAATATTGCTGGATCTATATGCTGTATGTTGTATTTTTTTTTTTTTTTGGTGATTAAAATGTTTTAGCAGAGAAAAAGGTTGTTCACATAATTGAGGTCAGACGGAGGTTCCATGCCCCCCAACCCCATACACTTGTATCTCTTTGCTCCATTTTCATGAGTAATGTTTTCTGAGCTGCAATGATGTTGTTCTCTAGCTAAAATATGTAGTTTTAGTGGTTGGCCTTTTTACTTGTTAGAACATCAGGATACATGAAGGTCCAAACTTAAAAAGAAAATGTTGACAGTTGAAACTCTCTAGTCTTATACATGTCTGTTGTTTATTTTTGGTTGATATCCGTAATCTTTTTTGGTTTCTTCTACTTTTTAACCATATTTTATCCATTCAGGAATTACTAGAATTAGGCGAGACAGTTGGAACGCAAAGTCGGGGTCTTTCCCAGGAACTTATTTCTTTGCTTCCAGTTTCAAAGTACAAGTGCAGCTTCTTCACAACAAAGAAATCAAGATGTGAGAGGTACTATTTTGAGCTTATGTCTGATGTTCATTTCCCCTTCCATGGTTTTCTAATTGTGTACGGCTTATTTATGTCTTGTTTGCAACTTTCACATCTGCCCTTGACTGTGAATTCTTCTAAAAATTGTTATGGATTACTGAAAAAGGATGCTCCCTGCTTCAATTTTTTCAAGGCCAAATGATAAAACAAATTCAAACTATTCTGCACATTTACTATTTTGATTAGTCATTTTAATTTTGTCAATTTTGTCCAAATATGAAAATTGGTAGCAATTTTGGTCAGCCAGTCAAAATTGAAAAAAATTATTTTACTGCTGATTGTAATTTTCAAAACTATAATGATCTTGTTTTTATTTCTTTGTTCCTTTCCCTACCCTTGCATCCACCCCCTTGCAACACTCTATTATCAAACAAAGAAAAATGGAACCTTTCCTCATTTAGAACGAGAGCACATGGCCGAGGCCTGCACCTTCTACCTAAAATTTTTGAGGAAGGGGAAAAGGATGCGAGAAGAGAAAAAAAATTACTAGTTGTTAAAATAATATTTTTTTTATTAATCAGTAATGAATTTTTTTCGACAATTTTGGCCTCCTGGCTAAAATTGCAACCAATTTGTTGAATCAGGACAAAATTGTCAAAATTAGAGATTTGGACCAAATTTCAAATCCATCTGGAGATCAACATATGCTGTCCCTTCATCTAGGTCATGATCAAGCCTTTTCATCACTGCCATATTGTTTAACCTTTTTCTCTTGTTGGAATTAGGTGTGTGATTTGCCAAATGGAATATAAGCGAGGTGACCGGCGCATCACTTTGCCGTGTAAACATGCTTATCATATTGGTTGTGGGACTAGATGGCTTAGCATCAATAAGGTAAGCCATACAAGTTTTTTTTTGAACCTGAGGATCCACTCATCCCTTATTATAAAATTGAAAAAAAAAGAGTAAAAACTGACTTTGTGTTCATCTTATCAGGCGTGCCCCATATGTTATGTGGATGTGTTTGGTGATGCAACAAAATGTTAGGAATCAGCGGTGGACATAAACTGTCAAATTCTTCTTGTTCTTTGAGTTTGGGTATTTTTTTCTTTCCCCTGCATACAGAGTTGTATGTTTCAGTTTTCCTTGCTCCTGTGTAGAAAGGAATCATGACTTGGTTTTGTAATAAATGTAATTAGAAACTTTACGCAAAATTGATATGTCCGGGTCCAAGATGTATCAGCGTGTATGGTTCTTTCTGTTCTCTTCCGCATGCACTTTGTAAATGTTACGGATAATGTTACAAGGGGCTTGGACTGGACATGGAAAGGGACAGGTTTGGATGAATTCTTGGAAGTATGATGAATCATCTCTGCTAGTTGTGAGATTTATTCTGAAAATCTAATAGTGTTAAATTTTCTGACCATCTGCTTAATTTGTTGATGGCACGTACGATAGAGAGGTGAAGTTTAGATTAAGTTTTTGATTTGATTTGATTAGATTATTGTGTTAAGTAGGCTGGACTCTTCCCTATAACTGCGGGCTACATAATTTGGAGAGATTCTCTAGGCTTTTGGATGCCTAATGGTCAAATAAATTATTATCTGCTAAAAAGAGCACAAGTCAAATACGTGCAGTAAGGTTTTTCAACTCAACTCTCTTGAAACTCGGTGGCCTTGTTTTCTTCCTTAATATCAGAAAAAGAGGAGTAACCTGAGAGTTTGTATGTCAGGATTTTCTTCATTCTGATGAATCGGACATTTCTCTAAAAAGCTCACAGTAATGATTTTGAAAATTTCACACGATAGTAACATGAGTGGTTAGACCTGTTTCTGGGTTTGTGAAGAAAAGCACGGGTTGGTTGGTTTGATACTTTTCAAGCCTGGCCATGAGGAGCTTTTTCTTTTGTATAGATAACCAAACATCTGGTGAGAATGGAAGCTTGACTTTTTCCGTTTTGTACGGCTGTTCCTTCATTAATTATATTATTTGTTCATAAATAGAAATAGTCTTACTTTGTTCCTTCCTCAAACCAACAAGTTGCTATTTTATTATTAGTCTCGTTTCACCGAACGACTGACAAGTTGTGCTGCAAAAACATCACTCTATCCATCACCATCAAATATAGTTGAAGCCATAATTAGTTGATTTTGCAAATTTTTTTTTTATTTTTTTTCAATTTTAAGTATTTAGATGGATACATTATTCTTTTTTTCAATTAAGTAAAATATATAAAAAAGAGAAGAAAAGAAATGTGATAATTTAGAGACATGATTATGTGGAAAAATAAAATGAAATGGTTCATTTTGATTGCAAACTTCATTCACATGCTTCTGATTGGAAAATTTCATTAATTCAAACATTTGATTGATAAAAAATAAAATTTGGAAACTAAAGTTGAAAAATTGATTAAACAAAGATTCCTGAAGGATATACAAACAATTGATAATCATGTGATTTTAATTTATTAAACTATAGAGTAGTTAGTAGGTACTGATTTTTATTTCACCGAAAACGCCGTTTAAATGATCAACACAAAGATTTAGTCATTTAGAGACTTCAATAGAAAATTATATCTAAAAACAAAAAATTAGTTGCTTCTGCAGGCAAGCTATTTGGAAGAAGGTTATGATATGGCAATTGCAAAGCCTTAATTATATTCTTTGCCAAGGATTTTGACTTCAAAACTCAATCCCCCATATCTTCTGTATCATCTCTGTTATCTTCTCCGATCCAAAAATAAAAATTCAAGACAAGTCTGCTTCAAACGCGGTTCACATTGAATATTAAATTGCTAACACAGTCAGCCATGGATGGAGCATCTCACCCAACTCAAAGTAAGCTTGACATTTCATTATCTACTATATATATATATATAATTGAGAAAGTGGGAAACCTCCAATGAAAATTTGAGAAAAAGACAGGATTTTTTTTATGTTTTACTGGTCTACTCCAGGCTGTACTGATGATTAAACAAGTACACTTATGACTGGAGAAACAAGTATATAAAGGGTTTTTGCCTCACCATGCAAATACACAAAACAACACTTCTCTAACCAAAGATGGGAGCCCGGGGAGAGCAGCCCCGGCATTTTTCTAAAATGATTCATGCTATAGTTTTCTGCCTGGTAGCCACCACTGTGGTGGCTGATAAGCCCTATATTTATGCTTCTCCACCTCCTCCGTACTATTACAAGTCTCCACCTCCACCCAAGCATATAGAGCATCCACCATATTATTACAAGTCCCCACCTCCACCATCTCCCTCACCACCACCTCCATACCATTACACTTCACCTCCTCCTCCAAAGAAATCTCCACCTCCTCCATATTATTATAAGTCTCCACCTCCGCCTTCTCCTTCACCACCACCTCCTTACCATTACGCATCACCTCCTCCTCCTAAGAAGTCTCCACCTCCTCCATACCACTATACCTCACCTCCTCCACCAAAGAAATCTCCACCTCCTCCATACTATTACAAGTCTCCACCTCCACCCAAGCATATGGAGCATCCACCATATTATTACAAGTCCCCACCTCCACCATCTCCCTCACCACCACCTCCATACCATTACACTTCACCTCCTCCTCCAAAGAAATCTCCACCTCCTCCATACTACTACAAGTCTCCACCTCCACCATCACCTTCACCACCACCTCCTTATCATTACGCATCGCCTCCTCCTCCAAAGAAGTCCCCACCTCCTCCATACCATTACGCATCACCTCCTCCTCCATCACCATCACCATCACCATCACTTCCATACCACTATATGTCACCTCCTCCTCCAAAGAAATCTCCACCTCCTCCGTACTATTACAAGTCCCCTCCTCCTCCATCACCATCACCACCACCTCCCTACTATTATACATCACCTCCTCCTCCAAGGAAATCTCCACCTCCTCCATACTACTATAAGTCCCCTCCTCCTCCATCTCCCTCTCCACCACCTCCATACCACTATACCTCACCTCCTCCACCAAAAAAGTCTCCACCTCCTCCATACTACTATAAGTCACCACCACCTCCATCCCCCTCCCCACCACCTCCATACCACTACACATCACCTCCTCCACCTAAAAAGTCTCCACCTCCTCCGTACTACTACACATCCCCACCGCCTCCAAGTCACCATTACTAAGTACATTATTGAATCAATTTCAAACAGAACATAAACAACTGAATAATATTTATGTTGTTTTTTGAGTGATTTCACATTGTTTCTATTTGTAATAAAACGAATGTTTATGTACAACAAGGATCTAAATGAAGATCCATAGTGAATTCTTTTGTATGAAACAAGTTCTTATTGTGTCATATTGTAGTTTTTGAAGGAAAGGAGTTTATTGTGTTATTCTTATCTTCTCTATACAATTTCTATTCTATATATACACAAAGAATGATTCTAACATGGTAACAATCTAAATAGGAAATAAACCTAAACCAGGAAAGATAATATTCTACAAATCTCTACACTCCCCCTCAAGTTGGTGCAAAGATGTTACACATGCCCAACTTGCAAACCAAAGGAGGAAACATCTTGCTACTCAAGCCCTTCATGAAAACATCAGCTAGTGGCTCTTTTGAAGCCACATAGAAAACTTTAATGGAACTTTTAACTATCTTTTCCTTTATAAAATGACGATCAATCTCTATGTGCTTAGTTCGATTATGTTGGACAGGATTATTCACTATACTGATGGCTGCTTTACTATCACAAAACAAAAATATATCTGCTGTTTCAAACAACTTCAATTCTTTCATCACTCTACGCAACCATAGAAGTTCACAAATACCTTGTGTCATGGCTCTATACTCGGTTTATGCACTGGACCTAGCAACCACAGTCTGTTTCTTACTTCTCTAAGTGACCAAGTTTCCACCAAGAAAAACACAATAACCTAAGGTCGATCTCCTATCATCAAGGGAACCAGCCTAATCTGCATCCGTATAGCTTTCTATTTTCAAATGACCATGTTTGGAAAATAATAACCCTCTACCAGGAGCTGATTTCAAATATCTCGAAATTCGATGCATAGCTTCTAAGTGAGATTCCTGAGGACCATGCATATACTGACTTACTAGACTAACAGCATAAGCAATATCTGGTCTAGTATGGGAAAGATAGATCAGTCTTCTAACCAATCTCTGATATCTGCCTACATCGACTGGACTTTCCACTCCGGCTTGAAGCTTGTGATTAGCTTCAATGGGTGATTCTGTAGGCTTACATCCCAACATACCAGTTTTTTTAAGAAGATCAAGAATATACTTTCTTTGAGAGATGAAAATTCCTTTTCCAGATCTAGCAACTTCAATCCCAAGAAAGTATCTCAGCTTTCTCAAATCCTTAATCTCAAACTCCTTGGCTAATAAATTTCTCAAATGAGTCATTTCTTCTTTATTATTCCGTCACCACTATATCATCAACATAAACAATAAGTAACGTGATCTTATCTGCATGATGTTTAACGAACAAGGTATGATCAGCATCACTCTGAATGTACCCAAAAGAAAGCATGGCTCTACTAAACCTTTCAAACCATGCTCTTGGTGACTGTTTTAGCCCATATAATGACTTCTTCAATTTGCACACTTTTCCTATAGTCTTGTC
>CANUEX010111184.1:0-20239 GCA_948099535.1 Jatropha multifida | reverse complement strand
GCTGAGAATAGTATGTATTACTAAGACTGGGTCAGAATTATTAACTCTGATTGACTTATAAAAATGTCATAATATGGGTTTACTATTCCGATAGTCAAATGTTAATAGGAATGGAATTTGATAGTTTAGGCTTACTACGGGCCTCGGGGGCCTTAAACTTACCTAGGTCCTAGTGCCAGTCCGGCCCACGATTTTGGGTCGTGACATAATAATAATAGTAAGAGTTGTCTTGATAAATTGATAAAAATAGTTTCTTAAAAAATTATTACAATTTTATCTTTGTTTTTTTTATTGAATGGTCAAAATACTCTTGTTTAATAGAAATTTTTTTTTTGATTCTATTTGATGTATGGATAGGACCATTTTTGCAAGTAAGTCCTTCCCACAATGATAACTAAGGTAAAATATAACTAAGTAGACTTAAGTGTTAATTTTAACATAATTTAGGAATTCATTTATATTTTATCATAATAACTCCAGTCTTGCATGACCAACAGTAATTTGACCCTACCCGAACCATTTAAAAATATAATAAATTGAGTTGGGCGGATTAGCTATATGATTTATGAGTCGGGTTGGGTGATGGGTTCATTAGATAAACCCGCAAATCCAACCCAACCAAATAAAATATGTATAGATATATACGTGATTAATTTAATTTAATTTCATTTGAAATTTTTAAATATAAATACTAAATTGTTTATATATGTAATATAACATTCTTCACTTATATAGTAATTTGAAACTTATTGTATAATTATCCTATTAAGTGTTTTTTAATTTTAATTGGTTTTATTTCTTATTAGACAACATAATGTTTCGTACTTATTGCTTATTGTTATGATAGAAATTTTACTTTTAACATGTTGCTAATTAGAATATATTGTACTTCGTTATATAATAATATTTCTAAATAAATTTAATTTGCTAGTTGCTCTTTGTACTTACATTTTACCGAAAATTATTTTTATTAATTATCATTTATTTAATCCGTGGATTAAATATATTTATTTATTATATCCATATCCGATCCAACCTGTTTATAATATATGAATTCACGCGTTTAATAGATGGAGTTAGGTAAAAAAATGATTGACCCACACACATAAATAAATTGGATACAACCGGACACACACGCAGCCCTAGTTTGAAGTTTCATTTTGCATGGGACCTAATCACTAAAGTATAGACGTCAAAATCACCTAACGTTTTCCTTATTTTGTTCGACCGCGTTAAAGTTGTTTGATAAGAAGTCTCCCAATAACAGTCTCAAACGTTTTACATATTCTTATTAAAAAATCCAATCAGTGAAATACCATTAAATAATTATTGAATTGACAATAATAATTTAATATCATTTAATAGTTGCAGTTAAAACTAATAATTTTACTAATAAAGTTACGGGTTATTTTACCGAATTACTTAGAAAGAGTTATTTCACGACTCTATTGATATTCTCTACCTGTCTACCTATGCCGATTTCGGATATAGGCTCCTTTTTTGTTATCAAATGTAAACAACATTTTTAAGTGCTATTAAATATTTATAATAAAAATCATGGGAGGTGGCTTAAGAGAAGATTTATAGAAGGATAGACGTTAAATTTATGAAAAAGCGCTTTCGAACTATAATAATCTCAAATTCCTATGTTAAACGGTTAAATAGGTACAAAATGAAAAAAAAATTCATTTTCTTTGTAGATTTGAAGAGAAGGAAAACATCGATTGTATAATTTCGTCATAAAATGTGAAAATTAGCTAGGCTCATATTTGTGGTGATCAGTTCAACAACGAAGTGTCTTACACATCATGGCAAACAGGTGCGCTTCTTTAAGTGCGCGGGACATGATGTTATACGAAATCGGAAAGGGGATAACATGCTATAAGAATCATTCATTTATTTAGTAAGAATGATGAGAAAAAAAAATCACTAAAAACATTAGAAGACTAATACTCTCTCTTTTTTTATTTAGAGAAAATATCCTTTTTGAGTATATTTTTTATATAGAGAAAATTACTTTAAATAGAAACTTCGGGAACAAGATAAGTTAAAAAGATTAAAAAACCCTTAGAGTATATGTGTTTTTTTAATATTGAAGCTCAACAATTAAGGAAATGACAAATACAAATATTTTAGCGTTTAATGCACACGTATTTCAATGGGCAAATTATCAACTCACTTTATTCATTTCATTTTATAGTAACAGTGCTCCTTTTTATAAACTTGGCCACATAAATACAGAGTTAATCTTTACTTATATGTTTGATGAACATATGTACACTTTTGATGTCAAGAACGAATATATTTTATGTTCAATTAAATTTTGAAAACGATCACGTTTTGTTTTTAAAAGTGCGGATGTGTTTCAATTATTAGAAAAAGAAGAAAATTAGAATTTTTGCTAAAAATCGTTATCTTAAAATCCCTAAAATTCGCCCTCTCTTAAAATAGATTAATGTGGACTTTTATTAGTAGTAATTGTGCACTTTTTGATTATCTTTCACTTTTTTGTAAGCCACTTAGTGGCCTTTTATTTTAAGTACTTATACAATTTTTCAATAGTTTTTTATTTCTCTATATTAATGAACGGTTGTGAACTTCTGTAAGGTACTTTGTGGCTTTTTAATTATTAGTTGTGCACTTCTGTAAGCCATTTTGTGTCTATGTTTTGAGTACTTATGCACAATTTCAATGGTTTTTATTTCTTTGTGTTAGTTAATGGTTGTGAAATTCTATAAGTCATTTTGTGACATTTTAATTTATTAGCTTTTGCAAAATATTTTGTGGCCTTATTATTCTTAGTTGTGCACTTTTTTTAAATTCTTATAATGATTGTACTCTTTCATAAGTATATTGTAGCCTTATTATTATTAATTGTGCGTTTTTTAAGGGTGAAGGATGCAAAGTAGTGACCATTTTTGGATATAGTGTGATCGATTTAGATGTTATGAAGAAGTGAATAGATTTTTCTTGAATTAGATTATTAACTGTGATTCTATTTATATGTGGCTAACATTTAGAAGTTGAAGAGTCTGATTGTAAATTCAAAAATTTTTCATTTTTGTGCACATATTATGTAAAACCTTTTCGTTCTAATAAAGACAAATGGAGTTAATAAAAAAAAGTTGGACGTTATGTTACAATGATGCAAATAGGCAATAAATGCACTTCTTGAGATTGTCTTTTATGTCGGCTATTGTTTCTATAATTAATGGTGAAATTAAGGGAATTTTAGAAAGAAAACTTAATTTAACTAATTTTTTTAATCCAAAAACTTTTTTCTGTTTTCTTTTAATAAAAGAAAACAGAGGGAGTACTCATTTTAAATAAATGAATTTCATAAAACTTTATGATTCGTTACGAAATCTAAATTTTTATATTTGATTTTTTTTTCAATTCTGTAAATTAAATTAAATTTAACTAAAATATATGAATTTGCAATTGAATTCCATAAATTTAAATAATCTATAACTATTATTTTAACAGTTACTGGATTGAATAAAAGAAAAAAACTGCTTATTACGAATATTCAAAGTTCTCTTATTGTTATAAAAGGTCTTTTCCTTCAACTCATATAATTACTTTTATTTTCTCGTGTTTAATATTCTTTTGTAAAATCCTAGAGGAATACTATGAATAAACCCAGAATATGAAATAATGGAAGATTTAATAGCTTAAGGATAGTGAAAAAACTATCAAAGCAATTTTCTGTTTTCGCAATTTGTATTTATTTCTGTAACACTTTCTACTCTTTTTATCCCCTTACATATAGTATCATTAAGGAGTTGAAAATCAAATTGCATCTGTTGATTTAATGAATTGTTTAAATTATGAACCAGTCTAGATTTGACTAAGTCAACAAATTTACCTAGAGTTCGATTTAAAAATTACTGAGATTTATTTTTTTTCAAAAATATATATTTTCTCTCATTTATTATTATATCGCTTCTTATTCAATATTTATATTGTTGGTAAAAATTATTGCTATCATTTATTCAATAAGTTTATTTTTTTCTTATATCATAAAATCTCTTTTTTTTTTCGAACTAAATGTTTTACTCTTACTTATAAAAGTAATTTTATTTACTTAGTATAAAATTTTTTTTATTTATTTTAATAAAATTGTTACGTCAAGATTATTTAATTGATTTAATTTTGCACTTTTAGTGATAAAATGATTTTAAAAATTAAAGTATTTAATAGATGTAATTTCATAAGTTGAAGTGTCTGATGAGCCAAAATAAAAATTGAGAACATCACAAAGTTAAAATAACAAAGTTTTGGGGTGAATTTATTTATTTGGTCTTATTTCAATCGTAATCTTATTAATATTCTCACTGACAAATATATACTTGTCATTAGTTATGTCTCACCCAATATCATGTATTATTGCATTTAAGTCAAGGAATGCATCAAATTAGTCGGATGACATCACTACATGTATGTCCAATATTATATATTCATTCACTTCAGGGAATGGAGTAAAATCTAGTTGCGTAGATTTCATATTATGTTCCATTCACTTCAAAGAATGAAGTAAATCCAGTTGCGCAGACGTTATAATCTTTATTAAAAACTCATTATTTTGCTCAATAATAAAAAAATATGAAAATATTCAAGATATGTCTTAAAAAAATTTTCTCTTGATATTGTTACTTCAAGATTATATTCGAAGTATAAATATTATAACCAGTTTAGATCAAGAGCAAATACAGGCTTTTAATACAACAATGACAACATCTTAATTAATCTAAGAAATAAATCAATCAATTCTCAAAATTTGTATGACATGAACATATACTCAATATATAGCAATAATTATGACAATAAAATAATAACTTTAATAATATGAAATTATAACTGTATGTGTAAAATTTATTCCTAAAAATTAAGATACAAAAATATAAATTGTATTTATAAAAAAGTGGATACAATCTTTAGTATGAAATCTTCTATTACATTAAAGATTATCCTCTGATTCTTCTTTTTGTTGCTGTGAGCACGATTCAAGGGTTGAGGGACTTGATCTTGAACATGATGCAATGGCCGAAAGACTTGATGTTGAATTGATGTAGAATGAATTTTAGACGATTCAAGGGTCGAAGAGATTTGATATTGAATTGACGTAGAAGGAACTTTGATTCTTCAGACTTGGGAGAGACCTCTTGTAGTCTTGAGTTTGATAGAGTTTTGAAGTTTCTTTTCTATCTTTTTCTCTATAAGTGTGTATGTATCTCTTATGTGAAGAGGGACCTTATATTTATAGAGATTTGAGAGAGTCCCTTTATCAAGTATGTAATTTGATTGGTCCACTTGGCAAACTTTCATTAATTGTTGCTGCATCACCTAACTTATTAGCCAAAATTTAATTTAATTGGTCCACTTGACTAATTTTTATTGGACTTTACTATATTATTTATTCATGCAGTAAATAATATTTATCCAATAATTTTATTTTAATAACCATTTAAATATTTTGATTAGTTATTAAAATAAATTATTTAATTTAACTAACCAATAATTTAATTGCTAATTAAAAAATTAAGTTAATAATTAAATTAACTTAAATAAAATTTAAGTGTCTACAAATGTCCCCTCGAGACTTGTTCATGAATTTGTTTGAACAAGTCTCGAAAATTTGAAGAAGAAATTTTTTTTTTAATTTAATTCATGCCCCCTCTTTTTTATGGCATGGATTTCATTTTTTTTGACTTGAATTTTCAAGTTAAAATTTTTAGCAACTCCAATTTAGGCTAATTTTTTTTAGCCTAAATAGTGAAACTCTAATTTTTTTTTATAATTAGAATTTCTTATTTTTTTTAATTTCTTGTCCTTCAAGAAATTAAATCCTCATGATTTTGGAGTTGAGAATTTGATTCCTTATCCAATTTGGAGTTGAAGATTTAAATCTTTGTCAAATTTGGAGTTAAAAATTTATTCCTTGTCGAATTCAGAGTTAGACATTTAATCCTTATCAAATTGTGTGGCTTGAATTCCTACATCTCAAATTGCTTCATGCCATTAGTCAAAAGATTATGGCTATATATATATATACAACATATGCCAAATTACAATGCTTCATGACATCATTCATTGAGCTTTTGCATTGAATCCGTGGTCTTCATGTCCCTCTTTTATATGTATATTTAATTCAACTACAACATTGACTTGTCTCCCTTTTGCATGCTATTCCTAATTCATTGTTTTTAATTACACGAATTTCATAGATTTTTTTTTTAATTTTATTTGACTTGAACATGATTGATCACATGAATTTGACTTGGTTTGATCTTTTCTAATTTCATATGAATTATTTCGCCATGGACCTGTCATAATTTTTTTTACAAGTCCTCTTTTGATTCCTCTTTTTTAGCTAGTTAATTGCTTCGAGACTTCATTAGTATGATTCGCATAATTGATCTTTCGGATTCGCATAAAATTCCATGTATGAAAATTTTGAGCGACAACGAAGAGAATTTAAATCCTAGAATAGTCTTCACCTTTCAAAGATCTGTTGATGAATATTTTAGAGCCAATGCACCAAGCAACATAAACTCTCCTCATCTTATGGATTGGACTATTGAATGTACATGTGAATTTTAACTTTAATATGAAGTAGTTAAGCGTGTCCAATATCATTTGCTAATATCTTCACTTCACCCACTTCAAAAGCCATTAAATAATCTTTCGCTTTTGAGAAGTCGCATCCACAACAATGAAGTTTCTTAGCCTCCTTTTAAATTTGTTCGTAAATTTTTATTCTTCAAGTGCTATTGGGAGTGGCTTGAAGATGTGTTGGCAAGTAATAAGCAGCTACTTTTGAAAGCCAATGTGTATCATGTTTTGTTCGCATCACTCTTTACTTATGATCGCTTCCCAAACGTCATTCATCGTTTTTGTGAACATTGGAGTGCTTCAACAAATACTCTTTTCTTCCCAACTAGAGAAGAGTCGATTTCTCTTTTGGATTTGAAGTTCCTCAGAGGACTTCTAATCCATGGCTCATTTTATGATGAGATGATCCATTCAACTGCAGATCTTACTAGAGTTGACCGAGGTGGAACTCCTTTCTTACCATGAAGGTGTAAATACTTATTTTATGCATATTAAAAAAATGGCAAACGGGTTGGCAACAGCTTTAAGATGAATGTTTGCAACTAGGTAAACTTTTAATTTCGCGATCCTGTTAGATATCTTAAGCCTCCTGAAAAGGACTACACCAAAAGAATTCTCCTCCCAAGAAGAACTTCAATCCTTCAATTGGGGAAAAATTACTGCGAGATACGAACTGGCAAAAGCCTTTTGAAATTCTAAACATAGAAGGTGATCTACGGGAAGAAGTTACTTGGCTGCTTTGATTTCTTATTGGTTA
The DNA here is from genome assembly GCA_948099535.1 of Jatropha multifida. Taxonomy (NCBI): domain Eukaryota; kingdom Viridiplantae; phylum Streptophyta; class Magnoliopsida; order Malpighiales; family Euphorbiaceae; genus Jatropha; species Jatropha multifida. The sequence goes on along the minus strand of CANUEX010111184.1, from coordinate 12,867 downwards.
AACAAGTTTGTACTTCCACATGATCCAGTGAATCTTATTCATCCAAGCACCTTGAAAGTTGCAAGTATGATCGCATCTAGTGAAACCTTTTCTTTAGCTATTCCTGTTTTGGTAAGCATTTATAGAGGCCTTCAAGTAATCTCTATCGCTACAGCTTTGAAGAGGTGTGAAGTTCCATTACCTTTCCACTATATTTATGCTTGGTTAGCTAACTGTTTTGGCAAGCACTTTACATATGATGTCGATGGAGATGCTAAAATGACTTCCTATAGTGGACAACGAATGGTCAAGTATTATAATGAAATTGAAGTCACCAAACTTTTTATGGACAGGAAAAGTTATTTGGGTCCATGTCGTATAATGAAGAAAGACCTCCTTTTGGAGGATAATGGTAATTGTCTTCATATCAAGTGGAGCACTTCATCAATCTTTGTTCAAGCTTCTTGACTTTGTGCTATAAGAACCAATACATTATTAAGTCATACAGCCCTCATAGATATAGTAGACAATTAGGTTATTGCTAAGATCTTCCTGGTAACATGGATATATCCTTTTCAAGAGTATCTTTAGTGACAGTTATATAGCTTTGGGAATCTTATGTTCACCTAGCTAGTGGCGCTAAACTAACTATTTCTTCAGTAAAACTTGATGGTCATTTCTCCTGTACGAAAGCATATAAGGATTGGTGGAAAGTGAAATGGTCTTAAGCTTTTCTTCAAGATGAGATGCCGAATTTAAGAGCAATGCCAAATTATTGAAATCTTCAAAGCCTTCTTATTTAAAGAATTCAAATGTTAAAAGGAGTGAATTTGTCTCTTTAAATTCTCCCCAAGAATCTACTATAGAGAAAGATAAGAGAGGAGTACCAATTATGTTGAAGATAAAATCACAAGCAACTGCTAATCCCTTTAAAGAAAAGGTAACTAGCACTTCTACAAAGAAAGATTCCTTTATAGAAGCTAGTGATGAATCAAATCCTTCAAATAATGGTATCTCCACTCAAGTTGCAACAACTCCTAAAATAGTTGAAGAAGCATTGAATTCTCACTCTAATCAAAAGCCTCTTATAAGAGATATGCTTAGTTTATCTTCTTCAAATGAAGATAAGAATGATTTTGATCGCTGTTGGAAGAAAGTAAAGAGAAATAATCAGGCTTCATCAGCATAACAGTTTTATGATTTTGATGACCCGGTAAGCATTGCTTTTCCCTTTTTTTAATTCTTACTTTTTTTTAACTTCACACTTTTGAACTTTATTTTGCAAACTTCTTATTGCAGTTGGGTTTCAACGATGTGATTTGTGATAATGAACCTTGTGCATTGCCCTTAGATAGCATGAGTTCTATGCTTGGGCCAGCTTCTTTCGACCTCCCTTTAATTACTTCAAAGGATCTTGATGGGAATCCTCCATTGGAAGAGTCTAACACTGGTCATTATGGGGGAAAACAATGATATGCTCATCAAACAAAGAAAGCAAGTTGCCATGCTACTTCTAAAATGTCTACATTCTGTATGACATCCCGACCCAACAAAGTGATCCTAAGAGGGCGGGTAGAGCAGAGCTCCTAGCGAGCTTCTAAGATGGCAGACTAGCTAAGGTAGTGGAATGTGGGACATAGGTATGAATCGGATCATATATCAAAAAGGGAGAAGCTAATCATCAAAGACGTCTTTTGGTGGAATGACTAGAAAGTTGAAAGAACTCTAGGGTTAAGCTTCCTCACTTGACAGAAATCCTAGGATGGATGACCTCCTGGGAAGTTTTCCATTTTACCTACGGGATAAAACCATGCGGGTCTTGCTGATCCAGATGGGATGGAGTTGGCTTGATCCAAAGCGGACAATTCCTTTGGTGGTTGGAGTCAAGGCATTATAATTTGGTATCAGAGCCGGAGCATATCCAGTAGATGTATGGTTTGAGGACGAACCACGAGGAAGCTAGTGGGCCTATGATATCTCGACCCGACAAAGCGATCCTAAGAAGGCAGGTAGAGTAGAGCTCCTGGCGAGCTTCTAGGATGGCAGCTAGCTAAGGTAGTGGAATGCAGGACATAAGAATGAATCGAATCATATATCAAAAGGGGAAAACTAATTATCAGAGGTGTCTTTTGGTGGAATAGTTGGAGAGTTGGGAGAACTCCAGGGTTAAGCGCATTTGCTTGATAGAAATCCTAGGATGGGTGACCTCTTGGAAGTTTCCTATTTCACCTATGGGACAAAACCTTGCAGGTCTTGTCGATCTAGTATGGGATGGAGCTAGCTTGATCCAAAGTAGACAATTCCTCTAGTGGTTGGAGTTAGGGTGTTACATTCTGCGGTAGTGATTTTATGACCGACTGTCATAGTAAAGTTTTAGCAATGGCATGGAAGGGGTTAAGAGCTAAAATTGATCGAACATCTATAGCACACATTCCTTCTCTTATTGAACAAGCCCATATAATTTTTTATGGTATTGAAAAAGGAGAGGGATTTGATACTGCTGTCTTAAGAGAGAAATTCGTAAGCCACCTTCAACTTCCAAAAGATTTCTTGCAGCTAAAATCATCTTTTTCTTCAAGCGTTTGATCAGAATTTCAGCTAAAGAAATTAGAGAAATTAAAATGGAAACTAGATGACTCTTTGAAGCTTAAGAAAGAAGCCATTGCCAATTCTTCATTTGTAGAGGATGAACTTATCAAAATTGAGGAAGAACTAGTAAGGCTGACTTTAAGGAAGAAAGTACTTGAATCCTCCTTAGAAGGCAGGAAAAGTGATGTCTTGGAGAAACAGAGCATGGTTTCACAAATTCGTGAGGAAATATCCAAAGTTGATCCTATGCCAATCCGCAATGAAGAAGATGAGCAATCTCTCTCTAAGTTGTAAAAGCTACTTTCTGATAAGCGCAATGAGTTGGAGCAGCTTGAATGGAATCAATAAAAGCCTTTTCTTTTAGACCTTGCTTAGTCATTTTTTTCTTTAATGTAATCAAATTCTTTCATTATTAATAAAATTTATTTTCATTAATCACTTATTACGCTTATCCTTTTCGCGCAATCTTGAATGTCTTTTCTTTTTGTGACTGTACCTAGCAAAATACTAAGCTGCCTACATACCTTCTTTTAGAAGGGTTTTAGAAGGATCAAGTCATAACATAGTTCAACTACAAGAGATTTTTTTTTTGCGACTGTACTCAGTAAAATACTAAGCTTCCTACGTACCTTCTTTTGAATGGATCAAGTCATAACATAGTTCCACTCAAGATTTTTTTTATTTTTTTTAAATTTTTTTAGCCATTCACAGTTTTAGCTTGTGCAGGCTAGAAGCACTGTTGAGCTTCTAGGCATAGTATATTTTTTTAAAAACTTACAGTTGATTGGCCCAATCTGCACTCCATCTTGATCAATTATTTTATATGCTCCATTCGAGTAGACCACTTGAACTACATATGGCCCATCCCAGTTTGAAAGGAACTTATTGCCCAAATGCCATGACATGATTATTGGTCTTCTTAATACTAAAACCAAATCGCTAACTTGAAAAGAACGGATTCTCATATTCTTGTTAAAAGCTTTGCACATGCGAGCATGATAACACTCCAAACATTATTGTGCTTCAAATCGTTTTTCATCCAGTACCTCTAAATCTTGCAGGTGAGGTCGAGCATTATCTTTATTAGAGAAACCTTCTTGAATGGTAATTCTCAAGGATGGAGTTGCTGGAGTTGATGTTCTATATGTAGTATGATAAGCTCATAATGCTTCCCCTAACCTCTCATGCTAATCCTTTTTTGATCAATTGACTATCTTCTTGAGAAGTTTGCCCAAAGTCTTGTTGAATGCCTCTGCAAACTCGTACATGGACGAATTATATTGCTTAAATTTATATTGCTCACACAACTTGTCCATAGCTTTATTGTAGAACTCCCTTCCATTATCAGTTATGATGTATCAAGGCACGCCAAAATGACAAATGATGTTCATTCTAATAAAGCTCACTACAGTCTCCTTCTTGATTTCTTTATATGGAGCAGCTTCAGCCCATTTTGAGAAGTAATCAATAGCAGTAAGAATGTATAGGTGGCCACTTGAACATTTTAGAAGTGGTTCTACAACATCTAATCCCCAAGCTTCGAAAGGCGATAATGCTACTGTCGGCTGAAGTGGTTCAGGAAGTTGATGAATTAAGTTTGCCTGCAATTGACACTCTTGACATCTTTTGGCGTAATTCATGCAATCCATTACCATTGTTGTCCAATAGTACCACATCCTTTTAATTTGAAAGTGCAACTTTGGTTCAGATTGATGCGCACCACGAACACTTGAATGTGTTTCTTCTAAAGCTTTGATAACTTCTTCCTCCTCAAGGCAACGTCGGAAGACTCCATCAAAAGAGTGACTATAAAGTGTACCTTTGAAGTTTATGAAGTGAGAAACTCGACGTCTTATTTTAGCTTTTTTCCTTGGATCATCTAACAATTTTCCATGCTCTAGATAATTGACAAGAGGTTGTTGCCAATATTCTTTATCAATTTCATAAATGGAGGCAACATCCACCTCCTCGAGTTCAACATCCAACATAGGTGGTATTACCCATCTTTTACATATTGGCACATTTACTTCTACATCTAGCAATACTAGAGTTGATGCCGAATTTGCTAAAGAATTAGCTTGGCAATTTTCTTTTAGCAATACGTGCTTGATGAAAGTACTGTCAAACTAAGAGAGAAGCTTAGCAGTATAGTTGAAGTAGGGTAATAACTCTAGCTTTCTTACTTCATACAAGGAGAGTACTTGATTGATAACTAACTTTGAATATCCAAATACCTCATGTTAGATATTTCCATGTCAATCGCTATTTCTAGGCCAAGTATCAAAGCCTGAAATTCCATAACATTATTTGAACCCCTCTCGACTAAATTAAATGCGAAAGGTAAGATTTCTCCTTCTGGAGTGATGAAAACAACTCCAACTCATACACCCATTTGACTTGATGCACCATTAAAAAATGTTCTCCAATGTCATGGGACTTTAACAAGGAAAACTTCTTCATCCGACAACTTTTCAGAGAACATTCAATCATCAAGAATAGGATGGTTGCAAGAAAATCAGCTAGAGCTTGCCTTTTTATTGCTCTTTGTGGGATGTATGTTATTTCAAACTTTTGAAGTAATAGAGCCCATTTCGCTAGTCTTCTAAAAAAAATTGGTTTGGCCATCAAATATTTGACGGGATCATCACGTGAAATCAACCGAACTGAATGAGCTTATAAGTAATGCCTCGATTTCTTTATAGTAAACATTAATGCTAAACACATATTTTCAATTAGCGAATAGTTCAACTTAGCACCATTTAGTATTTTACTGAGATAATACAATGCATTCTCCTTTCCTTCATCATTTTCTTACGCTAATAATACTCCCATAGAGCATTCTTGAGCAACGATATACAAGATGAGGGGACGCCCTTGTATTGGAGCCCTAAGCATAGGTGGATTCATCAAATATGACTTAATGATTTTAAAAGCATTACTAAATGCTTCATCCCATTCAAAAGGAACAACCTTTTTCATGAGTTAACTGAATGGCTAACATTAACAGGCTAGATTTGAAATAAATCTTTGAATGTATACCAATTTCCCTTGCAGGCTTTTGAGTTCATGAATGTTTTGAGGTTCCGACATTTTGAGGATTGCATTAACTTTGGACTGATGAATCTCAATACCTTGATGTCTCACAATAAACCCTAAAAGCTTTCCTGAAGAGACTCCAAATGCACATTTTGAAGGATTCATCTTCAATTGAAATTTATATAAACACTAAAATACTTATCGAAGATCATAATATGGTCAGTTGCTTTCTTTGACTTTACAACTAGGTCATCAACAGAATCCTCAACATTTTTGTGGAGCATATCATCAAAGATTTTTTTCATCGCTCTTTGATAAGTAGCACCAGCATTCTTCAATCCAAAAGGCATAATTATGTAGCAATATATACCTTTCGATGTTCAAAACACTGTCGCTTCTGCATCCTTAACAGCTATTGGGATTCAATTGTGGCCAGATGAGCCATCCATAAAGGAAAGTCATTCATAACCAGTTGTGGCATCCACCATAATTTCGGTAATGGGAAGAGGAAAGTCATCCTTTGGACATGCATTATTTAGATCTCGAAAATCTACACAAATTCTTAACTGCCCATTTTTCTTCTTGATAGGAACAATGTTTGAGATCCAAGTAGGATACTTGCCTTCCCTTATGAAGTCGGCCTCCATGAGCTTATTGACTTCTGCTTCTATTTGTGGAATCAATTCTAGACGGAATCACCTTTGAGCTTGTTTCACTAGCTTTACTCTAGGTTTGACTGCCAAGTTGTGGACTTCTATCTTAGGATCCAATATTGGCATCTCTTTATAAGATCATGCAAAGACGTCTCGATACTCTCGAAGTAATTCAACATACTCTATTTGCTCCTTAGATGATAAATTTGCACTAAGGAAAATTGGGCGAGGCTCTTCCATTATTCCGAGATTGACTTCCATTGTTCCATTGTTTTGAGAGGAGCATCATCCATGTCTTCAAAAGTAATATGGCCAACCATCACTACATCAAGTTCTTCCTCAGGTTGATTAGAGACTTGGCCAGTTATAACCACAGTATGGGGTTTTGCCTTCAATGTGGATACCGTAGTCACCACCCACTCAATTTTTCTTTTCATTCGAGAGGGGATGTTAATACGCAAGTCATTACAATCTATAACAATAGTGACTACTTTTTCGTCTTCTTTCTTTTACTTGGCTTTGAAATCCCAAGACTTTAGTGGGTGGAGGCTTTACTGTTTTTAGTGTTTGCACCTTTTGGAGTTCCAATTCAATCGAAAACTGAAATATGATTTGAAGAAACTCCTCAACGATCGAAAATAGTAGGTCTTGAAACCTCGCTTTTTGTCTGCTCTAGTTCTTCAATAGAAATGTGATTAGAAGTTTCTCTTTTGATTTTCAAGCATAAAGGAGTAGGAGCTTAATACCCCAGGCCAATTTTAGACCCTTGATCAACAGTATTCTTCTCCTTTCATACTTTGTGAATCCTAGTTGATAACTACTCACTATCATCATTCTTGAAATCCTTTGTCAATTTGGCCACATTAATAAAACCATACCCAGCTTTTGCCAATAGTTTATAAGCATTGAGGTCAAAACCACTTGTTCTTTTGGTTGGAAATGCTCCAAGCTTAACTATTTGGCTCTTGGAAGGCCTTGCAAAATCCTTTAATGGTGACTTGAAAACCTTAGGGGAAACAAGCTTAGTGACCGATAGAGTCAAATCTTTCAAGCCTTGTATGATATCTTCTGAATTTGAGGAAGAAGATGATCATCTTTCCTTTGGAGACATGCACAAAACGAAGCTTTATCTTTTTGGCAACTATTTGACTTTCCTTTGCTAAGGCATCCTCCTCGCTTTCTTTTGTTGAGGAAGATTCTCCTTCTTCAGTCTTTTTTGCAGGAGCCTTTACTTCAACATCCTCAAAAGCTAGTTGAATTTCCTTAATAAAAAATTCCTCAAAGTAGAACTTTGCATCGGCAAAATATGATTCAGCTTCTGTAAATGCTGAATCAGCTACTACTATTCTAATTTTTCCATCTTTTGAGTATTTGAAATGTTAATGGTCAGTTGAAGGCAACACCTTATTCCCATGAATCCATGGATGCCCCAATAGTATGTTTTAAGCCATTCTTGTATCAATCACATGTAGAAAAACATTTGACTCCATCTCGTCAATATGCAATTGGAGTTGAATTTTACCAATAGACCTTTGCCCATTCTGGTTAAGACTGCTAGGATTAGGAATCATAAACCTAACCCACTTGGCTCTGGCAGGGATCCAAAGCTATTTGGCTAGCGAAAGAACAAAGAAATTGAGAGAAGAGGAAGAGAAGAGAAAAGAGAAAACAAGAAATAAAGTTTTAAGAATTCATTCATAAGTTTTAACGGAGGTCAACATACAAGATATATAGTCTTAATGACATGGCTGCCACATAAGGCTCACTAAACCACATCATTGTTGAACTGTCAAATACTAATAGCAAAGAGTAAAACTTACAATGCAAAATATAACGTAAAAAGCATTTGCAATCTCACCTGATTAATCAAAAGATATATACAATTAAGCTGCCAATTAATTATAATCTTAATAATTACCCCCCCCCCCCTCATTGTGGACCAACTTGTCCTCAAGTAGGAAATCAAGAAATTGCTTGCTAAAAAAAAAAACATCTTCCCATGTGGAATCTAATGGAGAGAGGTTGTTCCAAATTATTAATACTTGTTGAACTAGAATGTTGTTTCTTGAAATTATTCTTTGGACTTGCTGTGGAGCAATGAGTGACTCTCCTAAATAAGAAATGAGAGGTAATGTGGGAGATACCACAGCAGAATGACCAAGATACTTTTTAAGTTGGGAGACATGGAAAACAGGGTGAATGAGTGAGTCACTAGGCAACTGAAGCTTGTAAGCCATTGACCCTATTTTCTGCAACACCTGGAATCGCCCGTAGAACTTGGTAGCAAGTTTCAAATTCTTTGTCAAGGCTACTGAGTTTTGTCTATATGGTTGAAATTTCAAGCACACCTAATCACTAATAGAAAATTGTCTGTCAATTCTATGAGTATCAATAAATTTTCATTCCATGCCTTTCTAATAATAAATGCTCAATTGATGCAGCAGCTGTAAATCCAGGGGCATGTAAGGGCAATAATAGTGGATCAAAACCATATAACACTTTGAAAGGGGACATGTTTGAACTAAAATGGAAACTGGTGTTATACCAACATTCTACCAAAGCCAACCATTGAGACCAAGATGAAGGTTTGGCAGTAGTCATGTACCTCAGGTATGTTATCAAGCATCTGTTCAAGCACTCAGTCTATCCATTAGTTTAGGGATGATAGGCAGAACTGAATTTCAATTGTGTACCGAAAGCCTAAAATAGCTCCTTCCAAAAAAGGCTTGTAAATATTTTGTCTCTATCAGAAACTATGGTTGGGGGCATGCCATGCAATTTTAAAATGTGGTCAAGAAAAAGTTGAGCAACCTTAGAGGTAGTGAAGCAATGTGTCAAAGACATTAAATGCCCATATTTAGAAAATTTGTCAACCACAACCAAAATAGTATCTTTATTGTTGGACTTGGGAAGTCCTTCAATAAAGTCAAGTGAGATATGCTACCATGCTTGGTCTAGAATAGGGAAGGGCTGTAATAACCCAGGATAAGGAATAGATTTAGCTTTACACCTTTGGCAAGTATCATAGGTAGAGACCCACTTATGAACATCCTCAAAAAGCCCAGGCCAATAAAAATATTGTTTCAACTTGTGCGCTAAGTGCCCCTAATACCAATAGCCACCCATAGGAGAATCATGAAAATATTTAAATAGCTAGGATCTTAAATCAGTAGAATTCCCCCAAAAATTTGCTTTTTATAAAGCAATAACCCACCAGAATAAGTAAAGTTTGGTTTGGCTTTAGTTGTAATAGATAGGAGAGTTATTAATTCATTTGCAGTGGGGTTAGCTGTGTAAATATTAATAATTTCCTGTAACCATAGGGGTTGAACCACTGAAACAACACTGAGGTAGGCAGGGGCAGAATTTTTAGGTAGTGCAAACCGGGACAATGCATCAGCCACTTTGTTCTCAACTCCTTTTTTATACTGGATAGTATAAGATAACCCAAGCAATTTTGTGATCCCTTTTTGTTGAACATAGTTGTGTAAATTTTGGCGCAAAAGATGGGTGAGGCTAGTGTGGTCGGTTTGAATAATAAAAGGTGCATGCTCAAGATAATGTCTCCATTGCGTAACAGCAAGAATGACAACAAGTAACTTCTTTTCATAGATAGAGAGACTGAGCTATTTACTGTTAAGGGGTCTGCTAGTGAAAGCAAGAGGTTTTTGGTTTTGCATCAACACAGCTCCTAATCCATGGTGGCTAGCATCAGTCTCTATAGTAAATGGGAGTGAAAAGTCAGGTAAGGCAAGGGTGGGTGGATTGGTGATAATGAGTTTTAGTTTGTTAAAGGCAGATTGAGTAGTAGATGACCAATGGAAAACATCTTTTTTAAGAAGATCAGTTAATGGTTTGCTTATAACACTTTAGCCCCTTATAAACTTCCTATAGTAACCTATCAACCCCAAGAACCCTCTCAAAGACTTAATAGAAGTGGGTGTTGGCCAATTTAACATTGCTGATATCTTCCTAGTGTTTGTGCCTACACCTTTATCACTAATAATGTGCCCAAGATACTCCATAGAATTAGATGCAAAAGTACACTTTGATTGTTTAGCATAAAGTTGATTGGTTCTAAAAATTTCAAAAACAACTTGCAAGTGTGAAATATGGGATTCCAAGGTAGGGCTATATACTAAGATGTCATCAAAGAAAACAAGGATAAATTTTCGATGGTGGGGAGCAAAGATGTCGTTCATTAAGGCTTGGAATGTGGCAGGTGCATTGGTAAGGCCAAATGGCATAACTTTGAATTCAAAGTGCCCATGGTGTGTTTTAAAAGTTGTTTTGGGTTTGTCTATGGGGTACATTCTAATCTGATGATAGCTCGATCTAAGGTCTATCTTGGAAAATTGGGAAGCTTTAGACAATTTCATCCAAAAGATCATCAATAAGGGGAATTGGATATTTATCTTTCACCGTTTGGTTATTGAGTTGCCCATAATCAATGCATAATCTCCAAACGTTGTCCTTCTTTTTAACAAGGAGAACTGGAGAAGCATATGGACTATTGCTATGTTGAATGGTTGAGGTGTCTAGCATTTGTGTTATTTGCTTTTCAATTTCATTTTTTTGGAAGAGATTATACCTATAAGGTCTAATATTTATAGGTCTGGAATTGGACAACAAAGGAATGTGATGATCATGGGTTCTAGTAGGTGGTAATGTAGTAGGTTCAGCAAAGATATTTGCATATGTAGTTAGAAGATGTTGGATGGAGGGGTGTAGGAGGTCTAAGTTATGGAATGTGTGTGGGTCAAGAGCAGAAATTGCATTTAAGGAAAACAAATAAGTAAGTTGTGCACATTTCTTTTTGAAAAACTTTTAAATAGCCTTGCAAAAAATGAAATTGAGAGAACTAGTATCAACAATGCCTTTTAGCACTAAAGGTTTATCATTCAACTGCATTATGAGGGAAGGTGAAATAAAATCAAACAATACTGGGTTATATTACTTTATCCAGTTAACACCCAACACCATATGGTATTCTACCAAGTCTAACACTCTAGGGCTGTATTAAAAAATCTTTTTTTGCATTTCCCATTCTATGGATTTACACTTAGTCTTACTAATGAGTGTCTGTCCATTAGCTACCTTCACATGAAGGGGAAAAGTTTTGACTAAGGGTAGGTGAAGGAGCTTAACTAACTTAACATCAATAAGTTTGCGTATTGCCTGTGTCTATGAGTATGACCAACAATTGACCCTCAAATGACCCTTTAATTCGAATAGTGTTAGGACAGTGATTACCCTCTAAAGCACTAAAGCTAATGGTGCTGTCCTTAGTTAACCCCTCAAGTGAATCCTCAATTTGCACTATTTGACCCTCTAAATCTTGTTCGAGAGTATCCATGGTCATCAGTTGTTTGGGTTTACAAATATGTCCAAGGAAGCATTTGTCACCACGCCTACAAAATGGTTTAGGAGCTTTAGTGGATTCAGTCAAGGGTGGGGAAGGCTTAGGTGTGGAGATATCAAGTCTGGATGTTTGAACATGGCTTCCATAAACTGTTCTTGGAGTTTAGACTATTCAAAGGCTAGAACTAGGGTAGAAGGGTGGAGGAGATTAACCATAGGCCGTAGTTGGGCATTCAAGCCACTAATGAAACTAGAGATAAAATAGGCTTATGAGAGTCCAGGGTTATGTTTTTGTATTAGAGATTTAAGGTACTCAAACTTCTCCTATTAAGCTGTCATAGTTGTGGTTTGCTTAAGTTTATTAAATTCTTCAACTATGTCAGTAGGAGTAAGTTCACCAAAATGCACACAAAGATCCTCAGAGAATTGGGTCCAGGTGGCTGTAGGATTGTGCACTTGCCAACCCTGGAACCAAGCATCAAGGGTTTCTCCTAGGAACATGCTAGCCAACTCAATCATATTATGCTCTTATATCCCATATATTAGAAAATATTTGGTGCATTTCCTAATCCAACCCCTAGGATTTGTGCCATCAAAAAATGGGAGATCCATTTTTAAGTGTAAAGTACTGTTCCAGGGATTCCTTTGGGTTACAGGTGGGGTCTGAGTATTAGTAAGGAAATTGTCTCTCCTAGGTGATGCCATATGTGGGATATCGATAGTGTGACCCCCGATCTCCAAAAAATTAGGGTTAATAAAACCATGTCTAGATCAAGAGATATTAGGGTTTGGTGAGGGGACCCCAGTTCTGTGAGAAAGGGCATTTGGTTAGGAATGGAGAATTCACCTTTTTCCCGATGGGGATTAGTCAAAATACCCTTTTCCCCAAGTGGAATATTTGTCTCGACATCAATGAAAGGGGGACCAGTGGACTTACCTTTTTGCGAAGACCTAAGCATATTGGTCAGGGTTCCCATCTAGTGAGAAAGATCCGCTAAGGTTTTGCTAGTGATTGTGCCCTAGGCCAATAGTTTAATTAATAAAGAGGTTACTTTTATTATTATATTATTTTTTCCTGTTGCTTTATAATAATATATATCCCTAGTCATAAGTGAAATATTGACTAGTATAATTTTGAATGTGTATGGTGATGCCATTCAAGCTTATAGGTACTTGTGAGGACAATGTACTAGATAGACCTGCTTTGAGATCATTACATAGGTCAATGTCATTAATGATCTCAATATTG
>CANUEX010111168.1:0-10400 GCA_948099535.1 Jatropha multifida | reverse complement strand
GTAAGACTTTATGGGAATGATTGAGTTGAATAAAATAAGGCCCTGTGATAGTTTGAGTCATTAAAAATATAATGGGCCAACTTGTAGAATATTTTCATGTAATTATGGTGTTGAAATCAGATATTAGGCTTACTACGGGCCTCGGGGGTCTTAAGCTTATCCAGGTCCTAGTGCCGGTCCGGCCCATGGAAACGGGTCGTGACAATTGGACTGTTGAAGTTACATTTAATACAAAATGATTTCAGCCATTTTGATTGATTCACTTTTCATATTATATATCCTTTTAGTTAGCTGTATTTATCCAACGTGAGATTACTCACGTACTCCTTTGTAAGAAGGCAAAAGAAAAATATAGCATTTAAAAATAACTAAAGAATTGTTACCTTCAAGCACCCCAAGAACATTACTTTGCAATGAAGAACCCTAGCTGATGCCCATCTATTTGAAGAACCCTAATTTTGTATCCTTAGAGATGGACCCAGATGATCAGATTTATATTTTATCAATTTTTACATTTTGCGTCTCAATTTTATATTTTTCAAATAGATGCATTTGATAAGAGTTTTTTATTTGAATATTCTATTGAAAAAATAATTTTATTAAAAAAAGATAAAATGACAAATATTATTTATTTGATCATATTAGTTTATATAAATTTTTAATCAGACTTAATTTGTTTCAAGTATAATGTATTGTTTTTTAACTTTCTTTACTATTTTTATCATCTTTTGTAGAAATAATAATATTATTGAGTAGATTTCTGTAGTTACTTATAGATGAAATATAACAAAATCACCAATAATATAAATTTTAAAAATAATTTTGAATTTTTTTTGAAAGAGAAAATAATTTTAACTTGTAAATAATTTATGTATAATAAATCTGCACAATTTGCGAAAATACAACTAGTCTCAATATAAATTAAATCATTTAAACAAAGGAATATCTAAAAAGTAAAGATATTAGAGCATTTCCAATGCTAACCATGAATTGCTTTAATTTATTTGCCATTTCTGAAAAATTAAAAGTTAAAAACAAAAATCTTTTTCAATACTATTATCCGTTTAGCCTATAAGTCTGATGTGTCAAAAAGAAAAAAAAACATTATCTATCACGCTCTCTATTTTTTTTTATTTATTCATTCTCTTCTTATTTTTCATTGTCCTTTATGCATTTTTTTTTATTCGAGCTCTGAATTTTTCTTCTTGCACTCGAAAGCCATCTTTAAAATTTAATATCTACAAATACACGTCCACAGCTTCTATTTATTAGCCACATTAGCGGCAATCATAGTTATACCGAAGATGCTAACACTTCGTTTGGACGAGAGAAGAAATAAAATTAAGAGAGAAAATAGTAAAAACATCACTTCTCTTTCTTTTGTTATTTTCTTCTCTCTTATTTGTACAGGAGGAAAATATTAATATTTTTTTTCCTTATTCTGAAACCTATCATTTTACAATTTAACTATGAAATTGACAGAAAAAAAAATCAAAATAGAGTGGAATTGCAAAAATTTATAGAATTCTGGATATTCTAATATTTGGCCTCCAAACATAACATAAATCTTTTTGTAGATTAAATTAAAAAATAAAATTTATATATTATATATATAAATGTGAAAATAGAGAAAAATAATAAAATTTTCGATGGAGCTCCTTGATAAAATTTAAATATTCTAAAATATAAAAATAGAGGTTTTGAAAGGTTACGGATCAAATAATTTCACAGCTCTTTTTTTTTTTGAAATATCCACAAACTTCTTTCATAAAAACAAAAGGTCCAAAATTTACTAATAAATAGCCTATTTTTTTTAAAAAAATCAAACTTTATTATGGTCTATCGAATCCTAACAAATAGTTATTTTATAATCATTAATTAATTATTTATCACAACACAAAATATAATTTAATTCTAAAAGACTAAAATGCATTGTAATTTTAATATAACATTTAAATTATTATAATTTATATTTTAATATATTTATTATTATGTTGAATATATAATATTTGATTTGGGTAATGAATAATATAAAAATTAGTAGTATATGTTGGTATTTAATGATGGATAGTTTGGAAAACACTTATGATTATATCTAATTCAATGTTTGGTCTAATTTTAAAAATAATACAAACAAGTTTATTTTTTTCTTTTTTTTTATATTCTCTCATTTCAATTTTTATGATAGAGAAAATTTGAAATCAACACCTCTTACTTTTTATATATTTTACAAAAAAATAAAAAGAGCAATTAAACTACACCTGGCTGACAATTTATTTCTTATTTGAAAGTGTAATAAGGTGAAACAAACATGTCCTTACGGTACTACAGCGAGCACGAAAAACGTGGGAGATTAAGTAGTGTGCGAGTAAAGTAATTTGTACTTGTATGCATGCGTGGGGTAGGGGTCCTATGGATAAGGGACCACCCATTTAATCAAAGAACCAACAAACAACCAACGGTGTTGATAAACATCAAATTAAAATTAAAAAAAGAAATCCCTCAAAAAACAGAAATCTCACTCTCTATAAACTCTAATCTCCATCTCTCCTTCTTCTCTCTCTCCCAAACCCAAACTCTCTTCTCCATCGTCAGATCTTCTCTCTCAATAAAACAATTCCACCAATCGTTTCTCTCTCTTAAACTCGCGCCAAATACAAAACAATCTCCTCTTCTCCCTCTAACTAACACCTCTCTTTCTTTCCCTCTCTTTCCCTCTCCCTTTTAGGTATGACCTTTACTTTCTCTCTCTGTGTGAAAATGGAGCTCCAGGTCAACAGATTAGGGTTTCGAGTTTTCGTAAATTGAGTCATCTCTTCTCTGCTTTTGTATATGAATGTATTTTTTTGTATGTTTATGTCAATTTCATATTTGTATTGTTTAATCTAGGGTTTGATTGCAAGTCAAGCCAAGTTGATGACTTAATTGAATATTTGTTTATGTGATCCGAAGTTTTGAGGATAAATACTTAGATGGATTTGCTTTGAATTTGAAGTTATTTGGGTTTATGAGCATCTTTGATTTTTTTTTTAGAAGAAATTAGTATATGTGTTTATAGTTGGTTACATTAATGGACTATGGTGTGTGTCTTGATTGCAGGGATTTTGGTGATATGGCTGAGAACCCAACAAGTCCAGCAGGAGGGAGCCATGAGAGTGGCGGTGAGCAGAGCCCACACTCTGGAGTGAGGGAACAGGATAGGTACCTGCCTATTGCCAACATAAGCAGGATCATGAAGAAGGCTTTGCCTGCCAATGGAAAAATTGCTAAAGATGCTAAGGATACTGTGCAGGAATGTGTCTCTGAATTTATTAGCTTTATTACCAGCGAGTAAGTTGTTAGAATCTGCTGCCTTTTTGTATTTTAGCTTTTAATGATTAGGAGCTATTTTTTATGGTAAGAAGTGATTCTTGTGAAATTATGATGGGTAATTTTTGAAGAAAGGTGTTTTGTTTTCTGGATTGTGATTGGTGCATTTGATGCTTGGATTGTGGTTGTGGATATGGGTTTGATGCTTTCTGATTATGTGGGTTTAATTAATTAGTTTAATTCTTAGTGATTGGTGTTTTTGGAAATGAGGATTTTGCCCTGTGCTTCCAGTTATGTTTCTATTTGGTAAGATGTGATCTCTATTTTGGAAATTATGCTTTTGTTTCTGGAAATGTGGATTTTTGTTTGTGCTCTGTGTGACTGAAGTAGGAGTAACAATGATTGATGCTCTTGGGAATCAGGGTTTAGTTTGGGATCGAGGGCATGATGATCTGATTTTATGTGATGCAATCGAGGTGTTTTTGTTTGATAGGGCGAGCGATAAGTGTCAGAAGGAGAAAAGAAAGACAATCAATGGAGATGATTTGTTGTGGGCGATGGCAACTCTAGGCTTTGAGGACTATATTGAACCACTTAAGGTGTACCTTGCTAGGTACAGGGAGGTAACTAATCTTTCACTTTTGGAAACATATGCTTTTTTTTTTCTTGTATATGCTTGATTTCTTTTAGTATTTGTTGGCTGGATGGTGTTCTAACTATTTTCCATTTTTGTCATTTTGGTTATCCTGGATGACTGTGATGCCATAGATGGAGGTAACTGAACCTCTCCCCCTCAACTATACAGTTTATTAGTTTCTTCTTAAAGTATTTTATGTAATATCTGGATTAAATTGGCGAGCTAAAATTTGGCAGGGTGACACTAAGGGATCTGCTAGGGGTGGAGATGGGTCTGCTAAGAGGGATCCAATTGGAGGTCTTCCTGGTCAAAATCCACAGGTAGCTCTGTAAAAACCTGCAATTTTCTTATAGTGGTCAAATTTCTTATGTTATATTAATTATTGCTCTAACTCATTGTTTTCTTGCAATGGCGATGAATGTGACAGTTTGCTCTTCAGGGGTCAATGAACTATATTAGTTCCCAGGTAATATATATCTCTCTCCTTGTCACGTGCAAAAAAAAAAAAAAGAGAGATTAATAAAAGAAAGGAAAAGAGGTGACCCTATTAATTAATTTTTGCATAGCCCTGAGTTTAGTTTCTCTCATAGATAACAAAATGCTCATATTTTGCATGTGCACATATTTCTTCCCTCTAAAGCTGGTTGAATCTGTTATGTTCAATTGGTCCATTACTGCACTTAACTTTGTTTAGCAGTTTAAGATTGGTTTCTTTGATTTTTTTTTGTAGCTTCTATTTCTTTAATAATGTTTCAGAACTTCTATCATTGTGGGTTGATCAATAATGGATCTTGGTCTTGAAGTTTATAGTTATTAGTTTACCCAGTCTTATTAGAATCATACTGTTCGCGGTTCGAACCATATGATTTGGGTAAATTATTATGCCAAATAAATCTTAGGTTTGAATTACAATGAAGCCTGAATCGCATGCGAATCGACAGAATCAGCAATGAGAACCGTTTGAATAATTAGGTAATAATGATCCGGAACCAATTAGAAAAAGAAGAAAAAGAGAAAATACTCCCATCCCATGCAAATTATCCTAATACAGGAAGGAAAGCTGACGCAAACCGACTCAATAAAAGAAGAAAATCAAAAGACTTTTGGCATACCTAAAAAAGAATTGGGAAGAAATTTGAGACAGGAGCTCTCCATCTGTTGTAGAAAGTTTAGAGATATGATTCATGAATCTCTTCCCTCTGTTTTTTGTTTTTTCCTTTTTTTTTTTTTTGTTAAATATTGCATTCGCTTTCGTTTTCATCTTTTAAATATCAGCATAAGTCACTCCCTTTTTTATTCTTATAAATATAAGCATCAGTCCATCTTTCTATTTTTCCTTTATCTCGTCTTTCAAAGACTTGGCTTAGAGTTACTTTTGTTTTTATTTGTTTGCACAGAACTGGATCTCTTTTTGTGATTTAGTCTCTGTTGTTCACTACCATTATATAAATTTGGAAGTGATAGGAAAGTGAATATTATTTACAATATTTTATTCAAGTCAGAATTGAAATTTATATAAACGCATGATTTTTAATTGAATTTTTAATGTCTTTTGATAAAATTAATAAAAAATGTATTTTTAATTGATTTGAAAATTTATTCGATTTGATTCTTGATTGCGAATATGCTTGTAATGGTCTACTTATCTTTTAGTGAGAAAAGATTACATGACCATATTTGCATTGTCAAGGATGGGAAAGGCATATATCATGGATGTCATCTTGGTTTTTAATATGAATTGGAGATCACTTATTACCATATTCTTACAATTACAGGTGGTATAGATAGAAAGGGAAAGCTAGATTTGAATGCAATTATGTAGTTGATGTTTTCCATTTCTGGCTGCAATGGTTACTTCGGTGTCTAGCTATATTTCTTAGTTATTTTTCCACGCCATTCAACATCACCCTTGCTGGAAGTCCATTTTGGAGATTGGGAAGAAACACTTCCTCAAAAGATAAGATTTGGTAATTCAAATGGGGATCGTTTATAATGATAGTCTTAAAAATCCTCATCTTCTGTCTTCTGTGAATCAACTTTCTTTATAGAAGCCTTGACTGAAAAATTATCCAATAAAAGTTACTCTGATATAATATGTGGAGAGATTTGTTGGATCCAAGTTTTGAATATTGTGAACTAGGGAATTCATTGATGTTAGTGATGTCGGTTCTTGTCTATTAAACCCTTAGCATGTGAGATGAGAAGCTTCTAGCAGCATATAACAACTCAAGAACCCTTCCCCACCCCCCCAACCCAACCTTTTCTCCCCTAGTTCTTGGAACTTTAACGGGTAATATTATTAGAGTTGTACCTATAGTTGCCAAATCGAGAATCAAAACTTTTAGAATCGAGAATCGAATCAAATAGTGAAACTTCGTATAACTTTTTAAAATTAATTAAATTCAAATATATTTATGGATATTTTACCATTAATTTTACGAAAAGATACTAAAAAATTTAGTTGCAAATGATGTATTTATATACATTTTATTTCTAACTCATTTACTAAGCACAAAATGAAAGAGACCTAATGTAGTTGTCGAGTTCAAAATATCAAATTATGAAGTTAAATTTTAAAATAAAAACGAAGTGAAACTTTGAAGTCACTTGAATTTCCTGCCCAAATCCGTATTTATTCATTATCATTTCCAAATTCAAGCCCTTAATTATCTTCATCTCCCAATATAACTGTATCTCCTTGCTCTTCTTTCTCTACATTGAATTTTTCCACTTGTTTTGTTGGGTAAGAATCTCGCTGAACATGAGAATCAACTCGAATCGTAAGATTTAATGATCAATTCTAATTCACCCATAAGATTCGAATTGTTTAGCATAAAAATTGAATCGAATCGTAAGATTTGAATTGTGAATCGTGAGATTCTGATAGCATTGGTTTTATCATTGCTTTAATTTGCTCCAACGCACTTACCTCTCAGGTGGATATGGATTGATTTTTGTAGGGTTACTGTTTCCTTACCCTAGCCAAAAGTGAAACTCCCTTTTTAATGCGTTTTTCAATGATATAGATTTTATAATGTAGTCCTCGGCCAAAATCCAAGAATATATATATATATAGGGGGAGAGATTACATGAAGCATAATGATGTAGGAACTTTCATCTATCATTATGTTTATACAATTATGTTATTGAGGAATTGAAGTCTGGTGAATTTCATGGGTAATTGTGATTACATCTTGCAAAAATTATAATGCCCTCTATATAATATGTGTTTTCTTAATGTTTAGTATTCCATATATTTTGGTGGCAGTGGTGGTTTTCCTCTATGTCTCTACTGGTTTTTTGATGAATCCCAGCCATTGCTGTCTGTTCGTACTTAGTTTCCACTTTGAATAGCCTATTAAGGTTGCTTCTAGGATTAAGTACTCCAATGAGATATACGCTAGTGAAATAAGACGACCATGGATAGATCGTTTGGCTGGGTGATGTTTCTCTGATTGTATTTGAAGTGGTCTGATGTTTTTCACTGTATATCTTAAGGCAGCCTTTGTGTAGCAACTATCCTCAAAGATACAAGGATATAGCAGTGCAGTCTTTGGGACTTTCAAAAGAAGGCTATGCTAGATGTATTAATAGACAGGAAATTTCTGTCACTTTTTTTTTTTTTGAAATATACCGAACTAATGTCTGTCTATGGTTCTAAGATTTATGCATATGGGCAGAATATTGTAAGCTTTTGAAATCATCTTCCAATACCTGTGTGTTTTTGTAGCAGATTAAAAGTATTAAATGCGTCATTGAAAGCATTGTCAAAATGCATTTTATTGATTGTTGCATAAAAGAGCTATTAAAAAATTTAGGGAATTAGGTATTGCAATTAAGTTTAGGATGAGCTTCTTATTACTGACTCATGTTTTCATTAGATATTTTATGCAAGTGGCTACTTGTGAATATTTGTGTTCTAACACTTTTAACCATCAATTTGGTGCTTTTTATGATATTAATTTGTATCCTTGCGGTTGTACTAAACATTTTGAACTCTTACAGGCACAGGGACAGCATATGATTGTTCCTTCAATGCAAGGCAACGAGTAAAGAGCAATAGTTTCTGATTTACCGATCTAATGGAGTTTTAGGCTCATAAAACTATTTAGTTTGAATGCCTATAGCAAGCATGTTTAGTATTTGTTCATCTGATTGGAATCGAAGTGCCTATATATTCTTTGGGCTTTGGTTTTCGGTGGTTGTTGCAGCCCTCCCTCATCAGCAGAACAGTTTTAATAGTGCTGTAAATTTGATTATTTTATCTAGTACATAATCTCCTGACTATTTAAAGAGAGACTTACTTTGTTGGAGCTTGAGTTAGAAACCCTAATGATTCTTGAATTTCATTTCTATTTTCCTTTTTCATGGCCACATTTGAGTTGGATTTGGATTTGAAAAAAGAGAGTTGAAATTCTGGATTGTCCATATCCCACACAATTTACATTTATTTTATTTTGTGCAGTCGGCTTTTATTTATGGAAATTTATATTGCAGAAATTAGGGTTATGCATAGCTAGAGTTGGACGAAGGTCGGTTGTAGGGAAAGCACTGAGAACCTTCTTTCCACTGTGATTATGGAACTCGGGATCACTTAATTTGCATTCCCGCTCTTTTTTCTTTTTTGAAAAAAAAAAATATAGACGATTAATATGAATAATAATTAAATTAAATGAGCTTACGAATTATGAATTTCACAAAATAAAATTAGTGGCACTTGGATGGACATAAAAAAATGGATCGAATAGACATGCATAAAATCCAAAATTGAGATATATCGATAAAGATATGCAGCCTTCTTCTATGTCAAAATCCTTGTGTTCCTTGAAGGTGACTGATAACCTAGACGTCTGCACCCACCTGCCTCCGCCTAAGAACAGAACACTCAAGTGCTAATGAAAATCCCTAGCACGTGCTGTTGGGTTTGACACGTTGGAAGCACGTGCACTGGCGATGATAGATATTAGAGGCCAATCGAAAACAGTAATTGAAACGCAAACAAAAACCAAATAGCCAAAACTCAAAAACATAAACTGATAAAACGAAGTCCCATGGCATGGGAATTGTTTGTAATGTCTGCTGTCTCCATTCTCCATATTACGTGACCATCATTTCTTGCTGCCTGCCAGCTCACCTCTCCCACTTAACATTTCTTCTCCAATCAACAAAAACACACACACACACATATAAACTGACATTTTCTTCCTAGAAATTGTCAAATGAAATTACTACGTAGTGTTACATAGATTTAGAAAAATTGTAGTACCATATAGGATAAGAAAAATTAGGATTAAAAAAGTTCAATTATATGTTGTAAAATTTTATAATTATAGTACATTAATTGTTTTATTTTGATTTTTTATTGTTTGAAATTAGTTTATAAATAAATGCAAAGTATAAATGCTAAGACATAACAATCAATAATATAATAAAAAATAATAATCATTTAATTTAATAAAATATTAAATAAATAATTAGCATAAAAATAGTCATTTCAAAATCATAAATTTTTCAGCTAAAAAAATCATAAATTCTTACTTGACTATATAAATAAATAAAATTAAATATAATATTTTATTTTATATTATTATTGTTATTATATATTTTTCAAAAATGATTTATTATCATAATTACAATTTATAAAATTTTTAACTATATTTATTAAATTAAATTTAAACAATGTTATTTATCTACATATTAATTTAACAAAATTAAGATATAAATATTTAAATTAATATTAAAATAAATATTTATTAAATTATCTATGTATAGTACAAATATATAATCATAGAACCAAATAAGATTGAATCTTTTAATTTTCTATTAGTTGTAATTAATTTATGTAAATAATTATCACAATTAGTAAATAATAAATAATTATTTATTATCAATATATTTATCATCATTTGAAATCATTAATAATAAAAACTAATAATAAAAATTTGAATAAACAAAAGACTAAATGTTTGATTTAAATTCAAGTCATTTAGAATTAATTTAAATGAACATTTTACACAATAAATCGCTTAGTAAATACGATGAATGATATGATATATTGTCACGACCCAAAACCGTGGGCCGGACCGGCACTAGGACCTAGGTAAGCTTAAGGCACCCGAGGCCCGTAGTAAGCCTAAACTATCACAATTCATCCCTATTATCATTTGACTATCGGAATAGCAAGCCCATATTATGATTTTTTTTTTATAAGACAATCAGAGTTAATAATTCTGACCCCGCATTAGTATTAAATACTAATCGCAGCTCGGGCCCATATCCATATAATAAAAATATTTTCTCATACAAATATTTATTTGTCATAATATGTTCAAACTGTTCCTACTATACAGTCTCCCAAATAGTCATTTACACTCCACAATTTATTTATAATCACATGATAATTCTATTACAAACCAATATTTATTTAAGCATCCTAACTGCGGAGTAAAATAAA
>CANUEX010111166.1:0-14950 GCA_948099535.1 Jatropha multifida | reverse complement strand
GCTCATCTCCTCCTATTTTTCCCTTAAACCTATCACTGATGTATTCCTCCCCTCCTGAATCCCATATTTGGCCCTGCTTCACTAAGAGGTATTTCATCAGTTTCATTGCATGGTGGAGCCCTTCATCTCCTCTTATAAATTTTCAAAGTTTCTCTTATTGCCCTAAGCTCCTCATTAACCTCACTTTCAAATTTTTTAACCCGATCAAGGATATCTTCATCTAATTCCTCACTTGATTCTTCGTTATCTCCCTCACTGTCGCTCTCATTATCATTGCTATCTCCCTCATTGCTGCTGTCATTATTTGAACCATATGCATTTTGTTGAGGCACATGTAACCCTTGCAAACTTTCCCCTCCAAAACTCCCAATTTGTAAAATGGACCCACACATGGGTCCAAGAAATCACTATAAATTTAAACCCTAATATTAAAATAGCCACACTGTTTGAAAAAAAAAACAATAGAAACAACTACAATGAGCTTCAATAAAAAAGAACTTACCTTTCTGGGTCTCCTACAATGGAAGTGTTACAGTTCCTTCGCTTCGAAATAGCTTCAATGGAGGACTAAGGAAGATGAGGGTAGAAAAGAAAGAAGCTTTCTCTCACTTATAACAGTTTCTTACTTAAACGAAAATGGGAATGGTAAAAAAAGAAGGCTTTTTTACTTAAGCTATAATGGAGCATGATTTCTTATCAAAAAAGGTAGGAGCTTTAGCTTGACTAGTTTTAACGGTTTAGGGACAAAAGCAAAGTGAATACAAAGTCAATGGAGGGACGAGACGGATGGACTCATCCTACATGGTATCCTAGTGGAAATTATTTTTCCACTTGTGTTATTTGTTCATGTCATTGTGCGTGTTTTACACTCAAGCAATTTGTCTCTAGCAAAGTGTTTATAAATTACAAAAAAAACAACTTTAAGGGGCTAATAAGTTATTTTGAAAGTTAAAGTGGCTAAAATACTTTTTTATACAAGTTCAGGGTGCAATCAATGTATTCGGCCGATTATTTTTTATCATTTTACCATATCCTTTTCTATTGACATAAATGTCCCCAAAAGGATTAGTATAGACTTGATTGGATAGATAATAGCAAAGGACAAAATGGGTGATATGAGGAAACCTAAAACACTGTTCCATGATTATGAAATATTACTCTCTCTTGAATAGCTGACAACTATTAAGACCATGGAAACCCTTAATTTCAAATAAGAGAAGTTCAGCCGTATCAAATTTAATTCCAGTTCCTACCACGAGATCAACTAATCCGAGCTTATTTTTAACAAAGAAAAAAGAAACTAAAATAATTTAACACTTAAATTAGTAATTATTCAAATTAATAAATTCTTTATTTAAAATAAATTATGGATTACAATAAATTGTTCGTGTAAAATTTAGAAAAAGAACATTTTTTCTTTTTTAGTATTTAAATTAGTTATCATACAACTGTATACACTGCTAAGCTTACAAAGAAACCCAACAACGCACCAGCTATAACTTCAACCTCAGTGTGGCCTATTGATTCTTTCAATGGAATTGATGTATTCAAAGTTTTTCTTGATTCTTCTTCATTAGCTGCTAAGCTCGAAGATATCAGAAGCTGACTTGCCTGCCTGGTTTTATTTTCTGATTCAAGTAAACGAGGTGAGTTCGTTGATTTTTTGACAAGAGGCCTTCCTTCCTTGGACAATGTGAACTTTTGAGAATCAATCAAATCATCTCTTGGGCTTGTGTTGGCTGGGGTCTTGGATAGTAATTTGTTTACTACTTTTGCATGATTTCCCACTTCTCTCCTCACCCCCTGCAAAAGTAACCATCTTTCATGAGACAAATGTCTTGTACGAAGCAAACATTTGTATCCATAATATGTAACTATTCAACCCATCTATTACACCAAGTTCTCAGCAAAACAAGGCAATCAAATTTAATCTCAAACTCAATCCAACACGATTCGAACTCATTAATGTTTAGCTTGGTAATCCAACAATGAACTTTCTTGATGCAAGATGATGTTTTGTAGGATCAATTCCTTCAAGAGACAACTGATACAAATACAAGCGTGTGGGAGCTATTAGACAAACCATTGCAGGAAGACCTTCATTTGAAATAAATCTTGATTTGAATTTGAGTTTCGAGTGTAATAACATTAATATATAGGAATGATATTCAATTATTTCAATTAACTACTATAAGTATATGATGTGCATTAATGAGTCAATATGAATAATTAGCATTATTGCTCAGTTTATTTATATCAAGTATCAAACAACATTTTTTTCCTCAAGGAACTTGAGTACTTTTTTTTCCCTTCCTAAGAAAGAACTCAAGCTCACAATCAAACTTGTTAATTGTTCCAACCTACTCTTGTCTTGCCCTAGACTATAAGAACTCCCAACCAACTATTTTCTAAAGCTATACATACAGACTGATGGAAGATTTCATGCTAGCAGCCAAGTTGTTGACAGAAGACAACTTACAGCTAAAGAACCATTTGCTAAGTCACAGTTTCTTGATTTCAGCTGCAAGGGATGAGAATTTTTCTATTGCTATAGAAAGGTGTTGTGAGGCACATTTCTGATCAGCAGTCAATCTTTTGGTGAATGGTGCCAAGGCCCATGCTTTCACTTTTAAAACATGGTTGAAATTAAATCGGCCAAAAAAAAAGTAACAGAGAAACAATGCCAAGGAAGATTGGTAGTTAGATGAAGATGAGGGTACTGAAGGTATCAATGAAGCAGAATGCAAGTGTAAAGAAGAGGCCAACAAGGAGTCCAGCAATATTATCATTATTGAAGAAATATAAGTCTGCAGCTCTTCTGCCAAAGAAAAGCAAGCAAAGAAACTAAGTTTTCTTTAGGTTGTTGATGTAGATACAAAGCAGTCTTGGGACACATGTCTTAGAGAATTAAAAAGGAATAAAGTAATTGAAGAATGGAAAATGCAAATTCCAATAATGCACCAGAGAAGATGCATGGTCCGGAGAAATGATATTGGTAAAAGGAAGACCAAAATCAAGAAAAGAAAAAACCAAGCTCAAATTGCAGTTGCAACCAGTCAACTACTGATATAAGATTGAATAATGAACTTTTCAATTGGCTTGGCACACTGCAGCGCCGTTATGCATTCTCATGTGGTCACAGCAAGAATCACAAGTTTGTTACCCCTAACTAATCTGCTCTCTTACATGGCTGGAACATGTCATCTACCAGAATAAGTACGCATGGAAAGAGCAGTTTTTTGCACCTAAATCATGCTTCAATCTACATTGATTCCACAAAATCATTTCCAGTAATATCTACGATATTAACCCCCATATTTCCAAAAGACTAGTTAATGTGTTCCCAATTAATCTAGCAGGCGTACTCCAGTAACTGATTCACAATATGTGGTAAAAATTTGTGCTCCATTGGGATTGAATGAACACTGTTCATCAAAATTGAAAGTCAAAGGGCAACGAAGTTTGATAAATTACCAAAATGAGCCTAGATCCTGATTCATATTTGACATTTTAGTGCAGCATATCTTCATTCTTCAGAAGAATAATACTAGTATGACATTTGTTCATAAGGAGAAAGATGTTAGGTTATATCAGAAATCCAAGCAAACCAAAATGTAAGGAGCATATCCCATTCCATGATGCAAAATAATCAAATGTATGAATCAGGAAATCATCAAAATCAGAAGGAATTCTCATGAAACTACAGTATTTATATATATATATATATATTTGAATACCTGCGCGTCATACATGATAAGGCCAGCATAAACCATTGTAAGACCAAAAATTGAATCTGAGAAACCCCTGCAACAAAATACAAGAAAACAATTACACATAAAACATTCAAATTTGAAATTCATTGAAGAATTGAGGCCAAAAATACAATAGCAGGTGCAGATTACCTCTCTAGAGCAAGACAAGTGGCAGTGGCCACAACAGCCTATACTAATGTAATCAAATCGATCAGCAGTGGGTAGCCATTAAAAAAAAATCATATTAGAAGAAAAAGCAATCATATAGTATAAAATAAAAAACATACAGAGGAATGGGTAGAAGGGAAGCCCCCAGCCTGAAAGGCTGTCTTGAAATCAAAATCCTTGTCATATAGAAGCAGAGAAGTGAATGGCTTGGAGAGTTGACCAATGGCTGCTGATGCACCAGCAGCTATCAATACCTATAACAAACAAAACCATTAAACTCAAATAAGAAATGACAGAGGAAATTCTGGGTGTGTAAAGGGAAAGAACCTTATTGTGAGCGAGACCCGCAATATCTTCGAGACCCAGTTGGAAAAAACAACTGAATTTACTCTTACATAACTCTCTGTTTCTGTTTCTAGGCATTTTTAGAAGAGGAAAACTGTACTTGAAATTGACATTATAACGGTAAGATTGGCAGGTTTTAGGATCTGAAAGAGGCAACAAAAAGGTTTGAGAGAACAGAGAAGTTGATTTCGGATAAGACGAGCAACTGCAACACTGCGCCACCATTATTTTCCGTTTTCCTAACTGAAAAATTGAAAATATCAAGCGTCGAATATGGAGCCCAGATGAGGGCAATTTAGTCTTTTCAGCGTCTGATTTTTCGAATAAAACTCGAACCAAAATGAGCCGTCTTTCTCCCTCCCTCTTAAAACGAAATAACAGTGTCTTTCAAATGTTGAAGGGACGGTCGGAATCTCTAGTGCCGGTTCGCTTATTCCAGCCACTCCTTTTAACGCCAAATGAATAAATAAATTAATTAAATTTAATATTAAAAAAAAAAACCTCGTGCTCGTCTTACTTAGACTTTTAAAACTAAATTTAATGATTCTTCAACTTACATAAAATGTTATTAAAATCGAATGGGATCTTGAACCGATTTAGTGAGAATCAACTTTATTCACTCAAATTTTTTACCTTTTATTTTTTTATAATTATTTTTAAATAATTTTATAATGAAAAACAATATAATCATAAGTATATATTTTCAAACCATTTGTCATCGAAAATAATAATTTAATAAATCTTTATTTTCATTATTTACGAAGAGAATATTTAATATTTTTGCTGTTGTTGAAATTCTTATATTGAGTTTTTAAATTGGTAAATTAAATTTTTATTATAATAATAAATATAATTAAATAAAATATGAATAATGAAATATTAATTTTATAGATAGCAAATTATTAGAATTTTTAGATCTAATAATCCATATTCCATATTTACGTAATTTAAATCTAATGAACAATAACTATTTCTGTATCTATATAGAAATTTGCATGCCGCACATAATCTTTAATGATTGCATTTTAACCTCTAGAATTTTAAAATCAAATTATATTTTTATTTTTTAAATCTATATGACATATACAAGCTTTAATATTTTTTATTATTTAATAATTTTAATTAATTAGTAAAATTATTAATTTTAAAATATCGTAAATTAGCACATCAAGACATAGCCCAATAGTAAGTATATATATGACCTGACAATAAATTTACATCCAAATTCTCTATCCTGATACTAAAAAAAAGAAATTACATCATAAATTAAAATAGCACGTTTAGCAAACCAGATATTTATTTTTTATTTTAAGAAATTCATCTAAGCTTAAATTATATTATAAGATAAAAAATAATATTATTTTCACAGAGCAATTACAACTAATGAAGCGGTTGACTAATAACTCAATAGTTGTATATTGCCTTGTAATCCAAGACATCAGGTTTTCATCACGTTACTCTGCTGGTTTCACGGTGGTTTTGTCTCCTCAACCCATTAGGATTAACTTTTAATAACTAGAGGTCAACTTTTAATAATTTAGACTTCATTTGGCTGTGACTAGGCATGATTCGGTCTAATTGAATCTGATCGAACCAAATTCGGTTGATTCAATTTAACTGATTACATTTACATAATAACCAAACTTATACTAATTTTTAAAAATTGGTTCGGTATAAAATCGAATCAGATCAATTCAGATTTATTCAGCTAATTCAAACTGAGTTACCTATATTGAGTGTAAAAATTAGTTTGATTCACTAGATAAAAAATCAAACTAAAACCGAAAACAGAATAATTATCAATAATCAAACCGATTGCAACATTTAGAAAATGATTGAATTGGACCAAAATGGTCTATTCATTTTATTTTTTGGTCACTCCTATTTGGATTATAGATAGACAAGGAAAATATATAAAACATTTTTACTTAATTTATATTATTTATTTTAAAAACTTTTAAAATTTAATTAAATTAAAAATCCATAAAGATGTTGTCGGATTTGCTAAACCAAGAACCTTCTGAATTATTTGAAAATAAATATTAAATTTATTACTAACTAATTTAATTTTTTAAATGAATATAATTAACTTGGCGAATCCTGATTTGATTTCGTCAATAAAAGAATTATTAGCCTTAATATTAAAAAAAAGAGAAAATTATAAATTGTGTTCCTATATATTATGCTAAAATTAATTATTTTGTCTCTATATTTTTTTATTATTGTAACTATTGTCTTTTTATAAAAAAAATTCATCATTTTCAATTAAATAACTTATGAAATGACACAAATACCCCTAAATCCCTCTTACATTTTCATTTTCTACCAATGGAAAGATCTTCATAGTTAAATAAGTTCAAGACGAATGAGTGTCTATATACATTGTTAATTCCTTTAAGCCCAACACATTATTTAAAAAGAAAAGCAAATCAAGAAACCAGATTTGGGCATATTTAGGCACCAAGAAAACAAATCAAAAGAAACAAAAACAACATACTCTCTTAATCATGTGTTTTTGGAAAGTAAACAATATCCTAAACTGAACCCATGATACCCAAAAGAAAAAATCTTCAGATAAATTCTTTTTGTCTAATCTGATGAACAATTTATTGAGGAAGTCGGAGAAGAAGTGAGTAAAGTATTGAAATATACATATTTAGAAAATTCACCATTTCTAAGTAACCCTACTCTCACATTCAGAGACAGCAAGTCCAGAACCACCTTTCTTCTGAAAATCCAATTAAACAAAATCAAGAAAGAGAGAGGTATTTTAGTTTTTTCTCTAAATTGAACAGTAAAAATTGAAATTAATAACAGAATGACTGAATAGTTGGATGGAATCAATATATAGGGTCAGAGATAAAGCCAGGATCTATGGACGAGGGAGGCAAAATGTATAAATTTTTATATAAGAGAACATTACGGTAATGGAAAGGGGGCGAAGTGACTGAGGTTGTTTGTAAATTCTCACTATTCTCATATTTGAATTCTTGTCTTGTAAGGAAAAATAATTTTTTTTTTTTAAATTGTAGGGGGGCAATTGCCCCTTTTCTCTTATATGTAGTTTCGTCCTTATATAGAGATAAAATAGTGCATTTTAAAAATTATAGAGACAAATTAGTTAATTTTAATATAATATAGAGACATTTTTATAATTACTCAGAAAAGAAAATGAAACCATCCTTGTTTGCAATGAATTATATGTGCAAGGACCAACTTCCTTATCTAGCACTCTAATTTTTCTCATCAAGAATTACCTCTTCAACTTCTAAGATGGATTTCGCTAATTGGCTTGCTCGTGTTGGCTAGGTAATTTCCCTTTTTGATAGCGTCATGTAGGAAGGGAAGAATAGAATGAAGAATCACTAAAAATATTAAAATATTTTTAATTTTTTATTATAATTTAATTTATTCATCGAAGATATATGAAAAAAAAAGGTTTTAATTACTTTAATTTTTATTTTGTTATATTATATTTTTTCTGGATATTTTCTTTAATTTTTTAGTTTAGATAAATTTATAATCTAAATTGTCTTTAATAGCTTAATATAATTAATAGTATTTTATTTAAATATTTATTTTGTACTAATAATGATGTGGTGGTAGTTGTTTAGTGGTAGTTGAGGTGGTGTGATGATTCTGGTGGTGGTGGAGTAATAATTGTAGTGGCAGTGACGATGGTGGAGTGGTAGTTGTAGTGGTGGTGGAGGCGGAGTGTTGATGATGTGCTAGTTACATTTTATATATAAAAATATAAAAAAAAGAATAATCACATTTTATAATTTCTTATAATTATATTACCAAATATAATAATGGAATGTTACATTTCATTGCAATATATTTTTCATTGTATTACATCTCTAATTATATTTCACTGCATTATGGGTCCTTTTAGCAATATTAGTCATTTTAGGGCATGTTCGGCAATATTAGTTATTATAATAGCTATTAACTATTCCATTAACTTTTAATTATTTTAACCGCCGTTAGTGGTTAGATATTAGCTATTAAATAATAGTCGTTTATATAGTGATTTAAAGCAAAAATGTTTAGTAAAAAATAAATATTTAATTAACTATTAGAGATAAAATGACAAAAAAGGATATTGAAATAGTGACTTAAAATTTTAAATTATAAGCATAGAACTAAAATCAACTCATCAATACACTATATATATACGGTGTCTTTTTATCTTTTCTAAATTATTATCATATTTTTTTTATAAAAAAAAGTTTATTTCTTAGATAACTGAAATGAAAAGATGAGAAAAAAATTTATTTCTTTACTATTATTTAATTTTGACAAAATGCTCTTATCTTTGTTTTAAGACAATAACAAATAACAAAATAAAATAATTAAAATGATATATATCCATTAAAATTTGAGAAAGAGTCAAATAAATAACAAGCATACTAAACTCAAAGGAGTGTTATAGCAAGTAGAATACCTAAATTGTAGGCATTAAAAATAGAGAAAAAAAAGGATAAGAGTGTTAAAAAACAAGACGTAAAATGTTATGCCGAGAGATTTAACATTTGATGAAATGCTCGTTAACCTCTAAAAGCTATTACAAATATTATGTTGTCGAGTAATATAATTAATAGACATAGTCGAAATGCTAAAAGCTTTTCTGAAACGTTGTTGTCGAATAGGCTCCTAGTAGTTATTAACTATTGAGTTGCTATTACTTGTTCTATTAGCAGTTAGTTATTTATACAGCGGTTTAAATTAAAAGTGTTTAGTAAAAATAATTTTTTAATTAGCTATTAATTTAAAATAATAAAAAAGACATTAGTTTTTTAATTAGTAAATTTAGAGAAAAAACAAGGCATATGATTGTCAAAAAAATTTAATTAAAAGCTAAATGTTAAATGGTAAAAGCTAAATATTATATTGTTTATCGTTTTATTGAGATAGAATTTTGATTTAGTCAAAATGCTAAAGCTAGTTTAAAAATTATTGCTGAATATACTTACATCCAACTAAACTATAACAGTCCGTTTATTTAATGTCTTTTTCAGTATTGATAATAGTGATTTACTGGTCTGTGAATAATATCATCGTTATTTAATATTTTTGGAGTATGTTTGCATGATTTAGGTGGGTAGAAAATATTTCATGAATAGTGATTTTTAGTGTAGTATGTTAAGGAATAATAGAGGAATTATTTTTATGAAGTTAATTTAATTAATTTATGGAGTTAAATAATATTTGAAAAAAAATTATTTAAGGAATATTTAGAGCCATTGGATGAAAATAACTTGACTTGATCTTGGCCCTTCATTTGACATAAAATGAAGAAACCAAGTTTGACTTTGCCACTTCATTTTACAACTCATCAACACTTTCTCTTTCTTCTTCATCCTCTTCCACACCACTTCTTCTTCTTCTTCTTCTTCTTCCATTTTTTATCATTTCTCTACTTCAAAACCTCACCCAAATCACCTAATTAAGCATTGAATTAATAATCAAACCTTAAGAACTAAGCAAAAGGAGTTGAAAATTGGAGTTTCTAAGCTTGGAACTTGAAGTTTCCATTGAAGCAAGTTGTGAATAAGTTTTGTGAATTAGTGAGTAGAATTCAAGGATTAGACATATAATTGATGCATTAAATCATGCTCCATTCATTTCTTGGAATGACTTTTAAGCATGATAAAATGCTTGGAAGGGAAGGAAAACATTCCCTACCCATTTAACTAAGAATGGTCGAACCTATGAGGGTGAAGGGCACAAAGTTTTCTTTGATTTCTATTCTTGATTTTAACTTAAATAATTTTGTTAATAAGTAAATTAATGTTGGTTTAAACCTCTTTCTTGAATGCTAATGTTTGAAGAATTTTCAAAACTTAAAGAAAGCTTTAAATGTGTAAAAATGGGTTTTTAAGTGTGAATGTGTTAAGTAAAGGTCTTTAATGTTTTAACTAAGTATTTCTAACTTGAATTATGGTGTTTTATGGAAGGGAACATTTTCCCCTTTGATTTACCTAAAGAGGCCGAACCACCCTAATGTGGTAAGGCATGTGTTTTGTCTTCTAACATTGCTTTTTAAGTATTTTAAGTTATATATGTATGTGTATTTAAATAAATATGATTTTGATTTGTAACATAAGGAAGATTTTTGAAATACTAAGCATTAAGTAATGAGAAATTTTGCAAAAGATTTATGCATAAGTAATAAGGTTATTTATAAAAGAATGATTTTGATTTGGGCTTTACTATGCATGGTTGAAATACGGTAAGATGAGATTTACTCTGTAAGATGAGCATGCTCGGCTTTAATGCCTCTCTGTTATGATATAAGCTATGATCATATGCTAGGGTTATCAGCCCTCTCTGGATAAGCGGATGCGCTTATTATACTCTGGTGGCGCTTCCACAGGCCACATCTCTATCTCTGGTGGTGATTATATTTCTCTCGGTATACGTATGAGCCCTTAACTATGAATAAATCATGTTCGATTATAAGAGAAATGGTATTATAATGGTATTTATAGAAATTCTTTATATTTGACAAACTGTGATTTATACTTAAGAATGAATTTAATTATGATTTTCAGAATATATTTAATGATTTGTATACTTTTGATATTTTGTATTTGATTTAAGAAATTTTAAGTTGTGTAATGATTTTGTTTCTTAGGCAATCTCTTTTATTTATTTATTAAGTTGTTTAGCATCACTGAGTCTTTCACTAAGCGCATTGATTTTCATCATGTGCAGGTTGTGAGTGGTGGGTGCTACTTGAAGACCCAAGGCGAAGCATCAGAGAGGAAGTTTTATTTTTGGGTAGAACATGTAGTAGGATATAAGTTATGGCATTTATAATATTATTGTAAAAAGACCGAGGTTGTAAATATTGATTTGTAAATTAATGACATTTGGGATTATTTTTAATGTTTTATCTATATGAGAATTTGAAGTGAATGATCAATAGCAATTATTTCCATGAATTGATGATATTATGTTAAGATAGAATCTAAAATGAGTGTTATGAATATATGGAAGTGCTGCGTGATTCATTGTTCTGATTTGGAGTTTTGGGGTTTGGAGGTATGAATATTGGAAGTGCTTTGTTTTTCTTTATGTGGCAAGTCGATTTTTAGGAGAAACTCTTGAGAATTTTTCATAGGAATTTTCTTAAACTTTATTTTAAAAAAAATATTACTTGCCTTCTTTGAAAACTTAACCACTTTTAATATATCGTTTAGGTTATTAAGTAGGATAAGACGGTGCTCCGGCACTGAATGTGGCATTCGTCGTCTGGTCCTTCGGGATTAGGCGGTGGATGTTACACAAACATAGCCTAATTTTTTTTTTGAAAAGAAAAATATTGCTATATATTATTAGCATCAAAAGCCAAAACATCATGAATAAAACTTAGAGGGATAGGACCCCACTCTAAGGAACCAGACATGGAAACAGCAGCCCTTGCTAAGGAATGAATACACCGATTCAATGATTTTCTAACAAAACTAATAGAAATAGATATGAGCTCATCCAGTAAGGCTCTACAATTCTTAATTAAAATATCAAAATAAGAATTAGCATTAGTAGCTTATTGTATTGCATGGATTGCCAATAGGCAGTCACTTTCAACATCAACATGCATAGGACTATCAACTTGCTTTATCCAACTTAGTGCTGCCCTTATCCCATTAACCTCTTATAATAGCCCAAGCCTAGCAAGATACTATCCACTTTGAGCTGAACCCACTCAGACCCACACGATTTTGTTTTTAGGCTAAAACCCCCCTCAATAGCCCAAAAGGCTTCTTGCTTGTCTAAGGGTTTCCCATTTTTTTTTTTTGAGAAAAAATGAGAACATATTATTGTTGTGAAAGAATATCAATAATAAAAGGAGGGGGAACATGCTCCCAAACTCCCAGGCCTGACGTAGAATGTGCAGAAGTTGCTAAACGATGTGCAACTACATTTGTTGACCTATACACAAAATGACAACTAACACTCCTTATGTCATGCATGAGAGCTTTACACTCTTGAACTAAAATACCAAAAGAGGACCAATCTGAAGAAGAGCCATTATTCAACGCATTAACCACAACTTGAGCATCAGATTCTAGATGAATATGGGACCAACCATTATCCTTTATCCAATTAAGGACCTCCCTAATAGCAATGAGTTCAGCAGTCTTGGGGTCTAATAAACCAGGTAATCTCCACGTCTTTGCTGCCACAAAATTCGCATAGCCATTGCGAACCACCGCACCCACACCCACATGCCCAGTAGAGTGACCAAGTGAGGCATCAACATTAACCTTGAGCCAACCTATTGGAGGGCTCTGCCATATATGACTAGACATACCAATAGATGGCAATAAAGGAGGACCCAACCTCACCTCATGCCACTCCATAAGAGCGCGCCTGGCCTTATGAAAGACTGCCAGTGGGCTCTTGTGATTATGATCCCAGACCACATAATTCCAGTTAGTCCAAATGGCCCAACAAATCATCAAAATAGAGACTGCATGCTCCATCAGGGCTGGCAAGAACACATGAGTAAATCCATAAGAGATATAGCTCCAAGAAACTGCCATCCAATTGGAGTAAGAATCCAAACACTCCTAGCAAAAGAACACTGCACTAGAACATGAAGCACGCTCTCCTCTTCTGAATGGCATAATGGACAGTTGCTATCAATAGGGACCCGACACCGTTGAAGAATCGATAAACAAGGAACAACATTCAAAAGGGTGCGCCAAACAAAGTTAAGAACTTTTGGAGGCACTCTACACCTCCAAGGCCTATGCCAAACATCTTGATGCTTGAGAAGGTGGGCTTGTAGCCTCGGAACAACTTGCCTATAAGCACTGCGGACTATGTAATTCCCCTTAGCCTCATACTTCTAGCAAAGACAGTCAGCAATACTTCGACGGACTAATGGAATGGCCAGGATACAATCCCTATCCCTCGGATTAAAAATAGCAGAAATCAAAGGGACATTCCAATAACCATGCGAAATCAGCTAAGAGACCTTATAAACTGGTGAGTCAATAGGCACCGGAGTAGTGACATAAGAGTTATCAGGATTCAGTAACCATGGATCACCTTAAATTAAAATTTGAGTGCCATTCCCGACTGCCAATACACACCTTTATGGATTAGAGCACGAGCTTCCCAAATACTTCGCCAAATAAAGCTCAGATGACTAGCCAGCGGCTCATTAACAAAAGAAGAAGAAGGAAAATACTGAGCCTTCTGTAGGTCCCAATAGGCTATGCACAAGAGGGGGGGGGGGGTGAATTGTGTTGTATAAAAATTTAAAATTTAAAAACCTTTTTCAAACACAGCAGCAGCACAAAAGTATTTAGATAATTTTACCATATAACTCACATAAGCAAAAGATCATCTATAATACTTAATCAATCAATAGGTCTAAAAATAGCCCACTAAACTAGGCAACTTTGCAACTTAGGAGCGATTTTAGTTTGAAGCAATATTCATGAATCAATTTAGATTATAGAATGAGAAAGTTAACACATGTCATTATATTTAAAGTGTGTGAGTGTGAAGAGACAAACGATATCATAAAGAGAAAAATAAGAGGAGAAAATCAAACACCAAGAATTATAGTGGTTCGACACTTCTCATGCCTGCATCCACTCCTCAAGAAATCATCTTGAGATCCTCCACTATTTAACTCTTTTCAAGGGCAAGAGTAAAGCCTATTATAATGGAAATAGTCCTAACACTTAGCACTACCCATGTCCCACAAGTTTTTACAAAGAACTTGTAAACTTACCTTCTAGTTTTTGTTAAAAAACTAGAAAACTTAATCCCACTAGTTTTTCTATAGAACTAGAAAACTTAACTTGTTTTTGCAAAGAACAAGCAAAACTTAACCTCTAGTTTTTGTCAAAGAACTAGAAAACTTAAACCTAGTTTTTCTAAAGAACTAGCAAACTTACAAGACTTACGCTCACAGAAGACGGGTGCTTAAAAATCCTTACAAACAAGCTTTACACAAAGCTTTCAATCACAGATTTTAAGATTTAAAAAGTTCTAATCTATTCTAGATTTACAAAACCTATAATAAATAGAATGATATGCCAAATTAAGCTTAGGAAAGAGATTTTCATAAATAAAAAAAATATGAGTTTTGAAAATCTCTCTCTAAAGATTGATTTTAACCTTCTTTTAGAATTTATGCAATGAGAGCATGAACAAGAAGGATTCTGATATGAGAGATTTTATAATATAAAAAATTCAAGATTAGTTTGTTTCTCATAAAAATTAGTTTTCTCTTCTCTTTAGAAAATAACAGCGAAAGTAAGTAGAAGAAGAAGGATGAGAGAGTTCATAATATAAAAGATAGAAGATTAGTCTTTGCTCTCATGCCTTTAGAAATTTTTGCCAAGCCTCAATTTATAGAGGAAATTTCTTTCTGTTAAAAATAAAAGAGAAGAAGTAGGGGTTGCTTGGTGGTAGGTTTGAAAAAGAAGGAAAGTATTTTTGAAAGAAAATTTCCAAAAGAAGATTTTAAGTCAAAGACCAAAAAAAATCTTTTAGATTACATTTGAAAAATTCAAATCCTAAATATATTTTGTGAAATAAAAAATTTCCTCTAAGATTTTGAAATATTGATTTAAGGAAATAAAACCATTTAAGAAAAGTATTTGAAAAATTGAAGAAGATATTTTTATATAGTCTTAATATGGCATGATCTT
>CANUEX010111160.1:0-52968 GCA_948099535.1 Jatropha multifida | reverse complement strand
CTGAAAACCGCGTTGCCGAAAGAGGGCCCGCAAATGAGCAAAGCTGAGCAGATCCGCATTTTCCTGTTTGGCGTGTTTGAGCTATTGATTTGGCAGAAAAAACTAAAAGCGAAGAAGTAACGTTATAGCCCGGAGGCATCTCGCTTACCGGGCTTGTTCAAAGCCGACAAAACGTGACCCTTTATAGCTCAGCACGCCTTTGTCGCCGACCGTCAATGCATGATATTGCTGCGCATCAACGCGAAAAACCATCTCCAGCCCACCACTTTGCGGTTTGAAACGCGCTTCATAACGCATGGCGCTGCCCGCCGGGATCTCCTGCTGCTGGCGCGTACGGCGATCATTGAGCGGTTTTTCCCGCTTACTGCTCACCACCACGTTTTTTTGCTGTAGCGGAGCCGCATCGTTATCCGCCTTTTCCCGCCGCTGTTGAACATAGCGAAAAGAAGCGAGTACGACGATCAAGCCAATGACAAGAATGAAAAAAAGCGGTGGTTTACTCATGACGGCGCCCTGTCAGAAAAAGCGGAATTGAGCTTATCGCGGGTGAAATAGCATTGTCATCCTCCTTTTTCCGCCACTACACTGAACAGGAGAGATTTACGCAACAATAACAGATACAGGGACTTAATTATGCTGTGGTCATTTATCGCTGTCTGTTTGTCCGGCTGGTTGTATGTCGATGCGTCTTATCGCGGCCCGACCTGGCAGCGCTGGGTTTTTAAACCCGTCACCCTACTGCTCCTGCTGTTGCTGGCCTGGCAAGCGCCAATGTTCGACGCCATCAGTTATCTGGTGCTGGCTGGCCTCTGCGCCTCGCTGGTTGGTGATGCGCTAACCTTGCTGCCGCGACAAAAAATGCTCTACGCCATCGGCGCTTTTTTCCTCGCCCATCTGCTTTACACCATTTACTTCGCCAGCCAGATGACACTCTCCTTTTTCTGGCCGTTGCCGGTGGTGCTGCTGGTTATTGGCGCGTTGCTGTTGGCGGTGATCTGGACGCGCCTCGAAGAGCTGCGCATGGCCGTATGTGCCTTTATCGCCATGACGCTGGTGATGGTCTGGCTGGCAGGCGAACTGTGGTTCTTCCGCCCTACCAGCCCTGCGCTGTCGGCGTTTGTCGGTGCGGCGTTGCTGCTGCTCGGCAATATCGTCTGGTTGGGGAGCCACTACCGTAAACGCTTCCGTGCCGATAACGCCATCGCTTCGGCCTGCTACTTCGCCGGACATTTTCTGATCGTCCGTTCGCTGTATATTTAAAAGGCTTGACTCTGGAGTCGACTCCAGAGTGTATCCTCCGGTTAATGAGAAAATTATCATTCACCGGAGGATGCTATGCCGACCCCCACTTCGCCCGCCGACACGAAAAAAGCCCCACAGTTTGCGGCAATAAAACTGCGCCCGTTGCCGGAGAAACCGCAATCCTGCTGCGCTGATGGTGCCTGCGAAAGCAAGGCGAAACCGGCGCTGAGCGCGGAAGGCGAACGCTATAGCTGGCTGGTGTCTGGTATGGACTGCGCCGCCTGCGCCCGCAAAGTGGAAAATGCTGTCCGCCAGGTTGAAGGCATTGGCCAGGTTCAGGTGACTTTTGCGACAGAAAAACTGATCGTTGTGGCCAACGGCGATGTGCGCGAACGCGTCGAGCAGGCAGTTCAGCAGGCTGGCTACCAGTTGCGCAGCGAGAACAGCACGCCCGAGCCAGCACCTTCACGGCTGCGGGAAAACCTGCCGCTGATTGTCCTGATGGTAATGATGGCGCTCAGTTGGGCGCTGGAGCAGTTCAACCATCCTCTGGGCCAGGCTGCTTTTATCGCCACCACGCTGGTCGGCCTGTGGCCGATTGCCCGCCAGGCGCTGCGCTTAATCAAAAGTGGTAGCTGGTTTGCTATCGAAACGTTAATGAGCGTGGCGGCGATTGGCGCCCTGTTTATTGGCGCAACGGCGGAAGCAGCGATGGTATTGCTGCTGTTTCTGATTGGCGAACGCCTTGAAGGCTGGGCTGCCAGCCGCGCACGCCGCGGCGTAAGCGCACTGATGGCGCTGAAACCGGATACCGCCATCCGCTTGCGTAACGGTGAGCGCCAGACGGTCGCCGCCAGCGAGTTACAGCCAGGCGACACCATTGAAGTTCCGGCGGGTGGGCGTTTACCCGCCGACGGCAAGCTGGTGTCGGCATTTGCCAGTTTTGATGAAAGTGCCCTGACCGGCGAATCGGTGCCGGTGGAACGCACTTGCGGCGAATCAGTACCGGCCGGTGCCACCAGCATCGATCGGCTGGTGACGCTGGAAGTGGTATCGAAGCCCGGCGAAAACGCTATCGACCGTATCCTCAAGCTGATTGAAGAGGCCGAAGAGCGTCGCGCGCCAATTGAGCGCTTTATCGATCGCTTTAGCCGCATCTATACACCGGCGATTATGGCAGTAGCGCTGCTGGTCGCGGTTGTGCCGCCGCTGCTGTTCGCTGCGCCGTGGTTACCGTGGATCTACAAAGGGCTGGCATTGCTGTTGATCGGTTGCCCGTGCGCGCTGGTGATCTCTACGCCAGCCGCGATTACTTCCGGGCTGGCAGTAGCTGCACGGCGTGGCGCGTTAATCAAAGGTGGCGCGGCGCTGGAGCAACTTGGTCGCATCCGCCAGGTCGCATTTGATAAAACCGGCACGCTGACCATTGGCAAACCGCAGGTTGTCGCGGTCACGCCGCTGGCAGGGATCGACGAAGCGGAACTGCTGGCGCTCAGCGCCGCCGTTGAACAGGGTTCCACTCACCCGTTGGCGCAGGCTGTTGTTCAGGAAGCACAGCGCCGCCAGTTGCCGATTCCGACGGCGCAAGCGCAGAGAACACTGGCCGGAAAAGGGATCGAAGCACAGATTGACGGGCAATATATTCGCATCAGCGCACCGGATAAACTGCCGCAAGATACGCTGGGGAACCTGTTAGCACACATTCATCAGCAGGAGAGCCTCGGCCAGACGGTGATTGTGGTTGAGCGCGATGGCGAAGCGATTGGCACGCTGGCGTTGCAGGATACGCTGCGTGATGACGCCAAAGAAGCGGTTGCCGCGCTGCATGCGCTGGGCGTTCAGGGGGTGATCCTGACCGGAGATAACCCGCGCGCGGCGGCAGCGATCGCCGGGGAGCTGGGGCTGGATTTCCGCGCCGGTCTGTTGCCGGAAGATAAAGTGCAGGCGGTACAGGCGCTGAATCAGCGTTCACCGCTGGCGATGGTA
This sequence comes from Jatropha multifida, assembly GCA_948099535.1. Lineage (NCBI taxonomy): Eukaryota > Viridiplantae > Streptophyta > Magnoliopsida > Malpighiales > Euphorbiaceae > Jatropha > Jatropha multifida. The sequence goes on along the minus strand of CANUEX010111160.1, from coordinate 49,740 downwards.
GGCGATGGCATCAACGATGCGCCCGCCATGAAAGCCTCAACCATTGGGATTGCGATGGGTAGCGGCACCGATGTGGCGCTGGAAACGGCGGACGCGGCCTTAACGCATAACCGTCTGATCGGCATTGGGCAGATGATCCGCCTGGCGCGTGCGACGCACAGCAATATTCGCCAGAACATCGCCATGGCGCTGGGTTTGAAAGCTATCTTTCTGCTGACGACGTTGCTGGGAATGACCGGGCTGTGGCTGGCAGTGCTGGCGGATACCGGCGCAACGGTGCTGGTGACAGCCAATGCGTTGCGCCTGTTACGCAGCAAAGATTAGTGGCTTTTACGCACCACGTACCGATACGGCAGTGATTCGGTTTGCCCGGCAACCAGCTCGTGTTCCATAAAACGACAAAAGCCGGGAATATCGCGGGTGGTTGCCGGATCGTCGGCGATAATCAGCAATGTTTCGCCAACCTGCATATTGCGCACGGTTTTGCGCACCATCATTACCGGCTCCGGGCAACGTAAACCCTGCGCATCCAGCGTATGGTCAGCAGTGGAAAAGAAATCGGTCATCTTCATCTCGCAAGGGAAAAAACCGCATTAGTTTACGCTGCCTTTTTTGTGACGCAAGCAAGGTTAACGATTGCGTTAAAATTAACCATTGCATCCGGCAATAGTTGCAGTATCATGCGGCGGCTCTGCGTGGCAGAGCACAAAAAAGTACTGGGTTCCCTCACCCCATTTACCAAAAAGGTCACAATATGACGCAATTTTCATCCTCACAGCGCATGAAAGCGCTGGTCTGGCTTTCGCTTTTTCATCTGCTGGTGATTATCTCCAGTAACTATCTGGTGCAGCTGCCGGTCGCCATTTTTGGTTTCCAGACCACCTGGGGCGCATTCAGTTTCCCGTTTATTTTCCTCGCGACAGATTTAACCGTGCGCATTTTCGGCGCGCCGCTGGCAAGACGCATTATTTTCGCCGTGATGGTGCCTGCGCTGCTGGCCTCTTACGTGATCTCTTCGCTGTTCTATATGGGAAGCTGGCAGGGTTTTGGCGCACTCGCGCATTTCAACCTGTTTGTCGCCCGTATCGCCAGCGCCAGCTTTATGGCCTATGCGATGGGGCAAATTCTCGACGTGCATGTGTTTAACCGCCTGCGTCAGAATCGCCGCTGGTGGCTTGCGCCTGCAGCCTCCACCGTATTCGGTAACGCCAGCGACACCGTTGCGTTCTTCTTTATTGCTTTCTGGCGCAGTCCGGATGCGTTTATGGCGCAGCACTGGACGGAAATCGCGCTGGTGGATTACAGCTTTAAAGTACTTATCAGCATCGCCTTCTTCCTGCCGATGTACGGTGTGTTATTGAATATGTTACTGAAAAGGCTGGCAGACAAATCTGAAATTAACGCGTTGCAGGCCAGTTAAGAGTACCGCTAAACAGATGTGATAAGATGGAGCGCTGAGCCGTTATGGCTGTTTATTGAAAGGAAGAAGTCAATGCGCAATCTGGTTAAATATGTCGGTATTGGCCTGCTGGTCGTCGGGCTGGCTGCCTGTGATAACAGCGACAGCAAGAAGCCGGTTCAGGCCGCTTCAGCTGAAAGCAATGCAACAGGCCAGCCGGTAACGCTGCTTGACGGCAAGCTCAGCTTTTCGCTGCCGGCGGATATGACCGATCAGAGCGGCAAGCTGGGCACCCAGTCTAATAATATGCACGTTTACTCCGACGCCACCGGCCAGAAAGCGGTGATCGTTATCGTTGGCGACAATACGCAGGAAGATTTAGCGGCGCTGGCGAAACGTCTGGAAGATCAACAACGTGTCCGCGACCCGCAGTTGCAGGTTGTGACCAATAAAGCGATTGAGATCAAAGGCCAGACGCTGCAACAACTCGACAGCATTATCTCGGCCAAAGGTCAGACAGCCTGGTCTTCCGTGGTGCTGGGGAAAGTCGACAATAAACTGCTGACCTTGCAGGTCACGCTGCCGGCAGATAACCAGCAGCAGGCGCAAACCGCCGCAGAAAACATCATCAATACCATCGTGGTGAAATAATCACACTGCGAGGGGTAAAAAGGGAACCTGCAGGTTCCCTTTTTTATTGCCGAATGGCACTGTCGGCCCGATAAACAGAGCGCTAGCGAGCAATCATCCCACCGACACCGGCTTTTGTTTTAATCGCCAGGCTAACAACAAGGCGATTGCCACCAGCCCTGCCGCCGCCAGATAAATCGACGACACGCCCGCCCATGCCATCAGCAACCCTGCCAGCGGACCGGTAATACCCAGCGATAAATCCATAAACACCGTATAGGTCGCCAGCGCGGAACCCTGGTTATTCTGCGGCACCGCTTTCACGGCTACGACGCCCAGCGCCGGGAACACCAGCGAGAAACCGGCGCCGGCAAGAAACACACCGAGTTTTGCCATCCACGGATCTACCGCCAGCCCCACCAGCACCAGACCGAGCGTTTCGACCACAAAACAGATCATCGATACATTCAGGCCGCCAAAACGGTTGATGCCATTCGGTATCAGCAAACGGGTGCCAACAAACGCACAGCTGAACAGCGTCAAGGCAAATGCCGCGCCGTCCCAGCCTTTGGCCGCGTAATAGAGCGTGATGAAGGTCGCTATCACGCCAAACCCTGCCGAGCCCAGCGCCAGTGCCATGCCGTACGGCAAGACGCGCCCCAGCACAGCGCGAAACGGCAACGGTTTGCCTTTGCTGGCCTTCACACTCGCCCGCGGTAATGCCAGCACAATCGCCAGCAACGCAATGCCCATAATGGCTAAAGACAAACCCTGTAACCCACCATAGCGGTAACAGAGTACGCCGAGCGGCGCACCCACCGCCATTGCGCCGTAGCTGGCAATGCCATTCCACGAGATCACGCGACCAATATGAATGGAACCGACAACGCCCACGCCCCACAGCGTCGCGCCGGTCCCGGCAAAGCTCTGGCCGATACCCAAAATCACACGCCCGAGGCCCAACAATACCAGGCTTAATATGCCAGGGCTGCTGCCCATTGCCGCCAGCAAGTAACTGAGACCGCTAAGAAAGGCACCGCACAGACCAAAGATAACGACCTTTTTCGGCCCCAATAAATCGGCATAGCGCCCGGCATGCGGTCGGCTGAGCAGCGTGGCGAAATATTGCAGGCTGATCACTAACCCGGCCCAGAAGGCGCTATAACCCATCACATCATGGACATAGCCAGGCAGCACTGCCAGCGGCAGTCCAATGGTGAGATAACTGGCAAAGTTAAAAATAACGACGGACAAAATCCGCAGATTAAGGCGCAATCCGCTAAGCGCCGGTTCAGCGGCATTTTCAGGCATGAAGTTTGACCCAGAGATTCACAACAGTGTTTCACTATTATCACGTCAGGGCGCAGAAATCAGCATCCACTTTAAGAATATCTCTGTCGGGCGAAGACGTTACGGGGCACTACACTTAACGGGCGTGATGACAAAAGGAATGCCGAATGACACAACCTCAACCGGACCAGGCAGGTCTTCATATTCTGTTAAAACTGGCAGCACTGGTGGTGATCCTTGCTGGGATCCACGCCGCCGCTGACATTATTGTGCAACTGCTGCTGGCGCTCTTTTTCGCCATCGTCCTTAACCCACTAGTGAGCTGGTTTATTCGCCGCGGCCTGAAACGCCCGGTCGCCATTGCAATTGTGGTGCTGGTGATGCTGATTTTCCTCACCGCACTGCTCGCGGTGCTTGCCGCATCGGTGAATGACTTTATGACCCTGCTGCCGAAATACAATCGCGAATTCACGCGCAAATTTCTCCAGTTGCAAGATGCTATGCCCTTCCTCCGGCTGCATATGTCGCCAGAGCGCATACTGCAACGCATGGACTCCGAGCGGTTAATGACTTTCGCAACGTCCATGGCGACTCAGCTATCGAACGCGATGGCCAGCATTGTGCTACTGGTGATGACCGTGGTGTTTATGCTGTTTGAAGTACGCCACGTTCCCTACAAAATGCGTTTTGCCCTTACCAACCCGCAGGTGCATATTGCCGGGCTGCACCGCGCGTTAAAAGGCGTCTCTCACTATCTGGCGCTGAAAACGCTGCTCAGCGTCTGGACCGGCCTGATTGTCTGGCTGGGGCTGGTTTTGCTGGATATTCAATTTGCGTTAATGTGGGGTGTACTGGCTTTTCTGCTCAACTATGTACCGAATATCGGCTCGGTGCTCTCCGCAATCCCACCGATGATTCAGGCGTTGCTGTTCAATGGCGCCTACGAATGTTTGCTGGTTGGCGCGCTGTTCCTGGTGGTACATATGGTGATTGGCAACATTCTTGAACCGCGCATGATGGGCCACCGTCTCGGGATGTCCACGCTGGTGGTGTTCCTGTCATTGTTGATTTGGGGATGGCTGCTCGGACCGATCGGTATGCTCCTGTCAGTACCGCTGACCAGTGTCTGTAAGATCTGGATGGAAACCACCACCGGCGGCAGCAAACTGGCGATTTTGCTGGGGCCAGGCAGACCGAAAAGCCGCCTGCCCGGGTAAAATGCCTACCAACGGGGAATTTTTATATCTGTAGTCTCAGTTGTTAATCTTGATAAAATAAAAGCGCCCATATTCTTATGGGCGCTTTTATTTTTAAATCCCGCATCAGATAAATCGCAAAATTTACCTTAAGATGAGATAATAAACATAACAAATATATAACGTAATTAAATAGCCAATTATTAATCAAGAAACTCAGCAGTCATCGGTTCAACTAACCATTTGGGTTCTCATGCCTTAATAAAAGCTACCGTTGCGCAAAACATAATGGTATTTTATGCTCGTTCTGTAAAAGCCATATGATTCCATCATAAAAATCAAGGCAGTATCATTTACCTTCAGAACAACATCATTATTTCGCCTTAGCTTACGATATTAAATGTGTCACCAATCTTATATTTATTTGATACGGAGTTCTCATGAAAAAGATTGTTCAATTACTGACTGCGATTGCTGTCGTAGGTGCGCTGACAGGCTGCGCGCGTACAACCAGCATTCATAATATTACCACTCCGGTCAGTGCGGGCCATTCTCAGGCGCAGGTTCGTGCTGCGATTCTGAAAGCGGGTCAACAACGCCAGTGGATCATGACCGATGCAGGCCCTGGCGTAATCAAAGGCCGCCTGCAAAGTCGCGACCATGTTGCAGAAATTCGCGTTAACTACTCGGCAAGCAGCTATTCAATTAACTACGAAAATAGCCTGAACCTGAAAGCCTCAGACGGTAAAATTCATAAGAATTACAACCGCTGGGTTAACAACCTCGACAAAGATATTCAGCTGAATTTGTCCACAGGCGCTGCGCTTTAATTATCATTCTGCCTAAAGTCGGACCGGGAACGGTCCGATAATCAATGTGCTCTTAATTAAGGTTATGCACACCATGTATGAACAGGATCCCTTCAGCGCGCTGGAAGCGATAGCTGAAGCGCAGCGTATTGCTTTTGCCCCAATGTTATTTCAGACCGCGGTCTGTTTGCGGAGATTTGGACTGCTGGAATTTCTGGATAAACAAGGAAAGCGGGGCGCCACTCTCGATGAAGTTGTCGAAGGTTGCGAGGCAGATGAGTATGCCGCCAGCGTGTTGCTCGACATGGCACTTAGCGGGCGAATTATCACCCAGAGTGAAGATCGTTTTTATATCGCGAAGGTTGGACATTTCCTGCTTCATGATCCGATGACGCGCGTGAATATGGATTTTTCCCAGGACGTTTGCTATCAGGGACTTTATTTCCTTGAAGACGCCTTAAGACACGGAAAACCCGCAGGGCTGCGCGTATTTGGCGAGTGGCCAACGATTTATCCGGCTTTATCGCAATTACCAAACCCGGCCCGGGATAGCTGGTTCGCTTTTGATCATTATTATTCCGATGCGGCATTTACAGCGGCGCTGCCACATATATTCGCCAGCCAGCCTGTAAGGCTGTACGATGTTGGCGGCAATACCGGGAAATGGGCGATGACTTGCTGCAAATATGATGCAAATGTCACAGTAACCTTATTAGATTTGCCTGAACAAATTGCACTGGCAAAGAAAAATGTTGATGCCGCAGGCCTTTCCGCACGGATTCATTTCCATCCGGTCGATATGCTTAGCGAAGCACCACTACCCAGTGAAGCTGATATCTGGTGGATGAGTCAATTCCTGGATTGCTTTTCTCCCGAACAGATTGTTGGGATGTTAAATAAAATAGCTGGCGTCATGAAGCCGGGTGCCAGACTGTGTATCATGGAACTGTTCTGGGATGCGCAAAAATTTGATGCTGCCGCATTCAGCCTGAATGCAACCTCGCTGTATTTCACATGTATGGCGAACGGTAACAGCCGTTTTTACAGTGCAGAGAATTTTCTGCGCTATCTGGAAATGGCCGGATTCAGCATTGAAAAACGCCTCGATAATCTCGGGGTTGGGCATACGTTATTGATATGTCATAAAAAATAAGACAGAGCGGCAACTGTGCCGCCGTGATGCCTGACGGGCATCAATGGAAAAACCGTTTTTCGCGGATACGCGTTGATGAAATTTGCACTGAATATTACGGATTGGCTGGCCAGAGCACCGGGTTTGAGCGAAACAACACAGTGGCAACAATGGTCGCTGAGTGGTGGCGCCATCGATCCTGCACTACCGCAGGCGAAACTGGCCGCGCTGCCGATGATGACCGCGCGCCGCCTCAGTTCTGGCAGTCGTCTGGCTGTCGAATGCGGTATGACGCTAATGCGCCAGCATGCGGTGGATGCCGTCGTGTTTAGCAGCCGTCACGGTGAACTGGAACGCAACTATCGCATCCTGCAAGCGCTGGCGAGCGGACTGGATATCTCTCCTACCGATTTTGCCATGTCAGTGCATAACTCCGCAGTGGGTAATCTCACCATCGCCATGGAACAGCCAATTGTTTCATCCTCCGTTTCAGCCGGGCTCGACACTTTCCAGCAGGGGCTGTGTGAAACGATTTGCTTCCTGCAGGCTGGCTATAAACGCGTGTTGATGGTGGATTTCGACGGCAATCTGCCGGCATTTTATCATCCAGAATTGCCTCCGGATATGCCCACCTGGGCCTATGCCGTTGCACTGGTTATCGAAGCAGGCGATGCCTTTCAGTGCGTCAGCGAAGTGGCAGAAGGGAATGGCGAACCCCGATTGCCGCAAAGCGTGCAGTTTTTGCAGCATTATCTGCGTAATGAATCTGCTTTCAGCATTGCTGGCGAGCGTCTTAACTGGCGCTGGAGCCGCGCATGAGCCGTCTCAACTGGCTGTGGCGCTTACTCATGACCGGGCTGTGCTTTGCGCTGTTCGGCATCGGTGGTCTGCTGCTGTCGTTAGTCTGGTTTAATCTGCTGATCGTCGTTGTGCGTAACAAAGCAAAGCGGCGTATGTTGGCGCGCCGCAGCATTGCCGCCAGTTTCCGCCTGTTTTTAAACACTGCAAAGTTTACTGGCGCGCTGGATTATCGTATTGAGGGAATTGAAGCCCTGCGCAGCGAACGCGGTTGTCTGGTCATTGCGAATCACCCGACATTGATCGATTACGTTTTACTGGCCTCTGTGATGCCGGAAACTGACTGCCTGGTCAAAAGCGCGCTGCTCAACAACCCCTTCGTTAGCGGTGTCATTAAGGCAGCGGATTATTTGATCAACAGCCAGGCAGACACACTGTTGTCCGCCTGCGAACAACGTCTTCGACAAGGCGAAACCATATTAATTTTCCCGGAAGGCACGCGTACACGGCCCGGCGAAAAAATGACACTGCAACGTGGCGCCGCAAACATCGCCGTGCGCTGCGGTTGTGATTTACGCATCGTGGTTATCCACTGTAGTGAACATCTGCTGGACAAACACAGCCGATGGTATGACGTCCCACCACGCAAGCCGCTCTTTACCGTTAAAGTGCGGGAACGCGTGGCAATAAAACAATTTTATGATGCGGAATCGCAAGAACCGGCGCTGGCGGCAAGACAGCTTAACCGGCATCTTCTGCGTCAATTAACATCAGGTTTTGCACTTTTTTAGGAACGGATGATGCAACAGCTCTATCTTGAAATTAAAAATCTTATTATCAGCACATTGAATCTGGATGAACTCAGCGCCGATGACATCGAAACCGAGAGCGCGCTCTTCGGCGATGGGCTGGGACTGGACTCCATCGATGCGCTCGAACTGGGTCTGGCGATCAAAAATCAATACGCGGTGGTACTTTCAGCGGAAAGCGAAGAGATGCGCCAGCATTTCTACTCTGTCGCCACGCTGGCATCTTTTATTCAGTCCCAACGCGCATAAAACGGATTCGCTATGACCGAGAAAAACGAAATTTATCAGGAAGTTTCTGCACTTCTTATCAAGCTGTTTGAAATCGACCCGCAGGATATCTCTCCCGAGGCCCGTCTGTACGAAGATCTGGAGCTCGACAGCATTGATGCCGTCGACATGATTGTGCATCTACAGAAAAAGACCGGTAAGAAAATCAAACCGGAAGAGTTCAAAGCCGTGCGCACCGTACAGGATGTTGTCGATGCCGTAGAACGTCTTCTGCGCGAAGAATAAGCCACCGTGTCTGGATCTCGTCTGGAAACGGGACTGAAGCTGATCGCCGCGTTATTGATGCTCTGCTGGCCCTTTGTGGTCTGGTTCGGCCTTGCGCATAACAGTCTGCACTGGTTGCTCCCTTTGATGGCCGTCATGCTGCTTTTCCGTTTGCGGCAAGCCCGACAAGCACTGGCGCCGATGCGCTTTGTTACGCGCAGCGTGGCGCTGACCGGTATCGCGTTGTGCGCAACAAGCTGGCTGCTAAAAACGCATCAGCTCTTGCTCTATTACCCGGTGACCGTCAGCCTCATCATGTTGCTGGTATTTGGCTGTTCACTGTGGAGCAAAATGCCGCTGGTTGAACGCCTGGCGCGCCTGCGTACACCTGATCTGCCTGAGTCAGCCGTACGCTATACCCGCCGCGTCACGCAGGTCTGGTGTGTTTTTTTCATGGTAAATGGCGGGATCGCGCTGTTTACGGCGCAGTATGGCGATATGCGTCTGTGGACGCTCTGGAATGGCATGATCTCCTACCTGCTGATGGGGTTACTGATGGCAGGTGAATGGCTGATACGCCGCCAGTTGATTAAACGAGAGATGCAATGAAGACTCTTCCCTTCACCGCCTGGCTAAGCTATTCGCGGGCCAATGACACGCCTGTCGCCTGGCTTGGCGACAGGACGTGGACGCTGGAAGACCTGCGCCACGATGTCGCTCAGCTTATGGTATGGCTACAGAAGCACGATGAGGAACGCTGGGCGCTGTGCTTTGAAAACAGCTACCTGTTTATCGTTGCGCTACTGGGCACGCTGCATGCCGGAAAAATCCCGGTGATCCCCGGACACTGCCGGGAATCGCTGCTGGCTGAGCAAAAATCACTCTTTCAGGGCGTCCTGAGCGATCACGCTTTACGCTGGGATGGCCCACATTCGGTGGTGAAGGCAAACACGATACACACAGCGCAAACATACGCATTTCCGCCACTTCGTGAAGGGGCATTTATCGAGCTGTTTACTTCAGGCTCGACCGGACAACCGCGCCGTGTCATCAAACCTGTAGCCTGCCTCGATCGCGAAGCGACGATCCTGGCCGCGCGTTTTGGTGACAAGCTGGCGGGCTGTCGTGTCGTCGCGTCGGTCGTGCCACAACATTTATACGGGCTGACATTCCGCATCTTCCTGCCCATGTCGCTCGGGCTGCAGCTACATGCCGCAATGCTCTATTACGCCGAGCAATTGGCCGCGCTGGAAAGCCATCATCGCTATGCGTTTATCAGCAGTCCTGCCTTCTTAAAACGCCTTGATCCCAGGCTAACGCCGCCGCCGGTAACCATCATTCTCTCGGCTGGCGGCATGCTGCCATGGTCAGATGTTCAGGAGACCGCCGCCTGGTGCGGTATTCAACCGGACGAGATTTATGGCAGCACGGAAACGGGAATTCTGGCCTGGCGGCACCGCCAGCAGGATATGATCCCGTGGCAACCTTTCCCGGGCGTCACGATTGTGCCGGAAGGAGACGCATTTCGCGCGCATTCACCGATTATTCACGAACCGGACGGTCTGTTGCTTGACGATATCCTGATCCTCGATGGCAGCGGGACGTTCCACATCGCCGGGCGTCGTGGGCGCGTCGTTAAAATCGAAGAAAAGCGCATCTCACTCAGCGAAATAGAAAAACGTGTACTTGCGCTTGAGGGGATTCGGGAAGCGGCAGCACTTCCCATCTCCCGTGGCGGGCGTCAGGGCGTTGGAGTGCTACTGGTGCTGGAAGAAGAAGCACGCCGCCAGTGGCTTAATTGCGACAGCAAAGCAATGGAACTCGCCTGGCGAAGGGCGCTGATTCCGTGGCTGGAGCCGGTGGCAGTGCCGCGCTACTGGCGCATCCTGGAGGAAATTCCCGTCAACAGTATGAACAAGCGTGTTTATGCGCAACTACAGGAGTTATTTCATGAAACCTCATGAAGTTGAACGCCGCCAGGTGTCGCCCGCTCACGCAGAAATCGACATCCAATTGGAGAAGGATCTGTTCTGGTTCCGCGGTCATTTCGCGGTTCAGCCGCTGCTACCCGGCGTGGCACAGCTCGACTGGGTGATGCATTATGTGGCGCTGATGCTCGCGCCCGGCTACCGTTTCCACAGTATTCAAAACGTCAAATTTCAGGCACCGCTACTGCCGGGAAATAGAGTCACGCTGATACTCGACTGGCAGGAACAGAAGCAGCAACTGAGCTTTAGCTACCAGCGCCATGTGGGCGAAGAACGCCATACCTGTAGCAGCGGGAAGATTCGCTTATGTCAGTGACATTTAACCCGTGTGTGGTCATTCCTTGCTATAACCACGGCGCAATGATGGCGCGCGTGATTGAACGTCTGCAACCGACAGGTCTGCACTGCTTTATCGTCGATGATGGTAGCGATGATGCGACACGTCAGGTACTGGAAACGCTGGCCAAAGAGCATGAAACACTGACTCTGACGCGTCTGGCGCAAAACGCCGGTAAAGGCGAGGCGGTGATTCGTGGTTTACAACACGCTGCCCGCGCGGGTTTTACCCACGCTATCCAGGTGGATGCCGACGGGCAGCATGCGATTGAAGACATTCCCAAACTGCTGGAGCTGGCCAGACAGCACCCGCAAGCGCTGATTTCCGGCCAGCCTATTTATGATGACTCCATTCCCCGTTCGCGGCGTTATGGCCGTTGGGTCACGCACGTGTGGGTATGGATAGAAACGCTGTCTTTGCAATTGAAAGACAGCATGTGCGGTTTTCGCGTCTACCCCATCGCCTCAACACTACATCTTGCGGAACGCGTTACGCTGGGCAAGCGTATGGATTTCGACACTGAAGTGATGGTTCGCCTCTACTGGCAGGGAACGCCCAGCTACTTTGTCCCGACACGCGTGACTTATCCGCAGGACGGACTCTCTCATTTTGACGCGCTTAAAGACAATGTCCGCATTTCGCTGATGCATACCCGACTCTTCTTCGGCATGCTGCCGCGCATTCCTTCGTTACTGTTTCGCCGCTCCGGTTCGCACTGGGCTCAGCAGCAGGAGAGGAAAGGATTATGGGGAATGCGCTTTATGCTGCTGGTCTGGAGAGTACTTGGACGACGCGCATTCTCACTGTTGCTCTATCCGGTTGTTGCCGTCTATTGGATTAGCGCGGGTAACGCACGTCGGTCATCGCAGCTCTGGCTGGCGCGCGTATCCACCACCCTGGCGCTGCGTGGACTAACAGCACCAGCAAAACTAAGTAGCTATCGCCACTTTCTGCGTTTTGCCGAAGCCATGCTGGATAAAGTGGCAGGCTGGCGCGGCGAGCTCCAGTTAGGTCGCGACGTTGAATTTGCACCCGGCACTGAAGCAGCGATGGAGCTGGACGATAACAAAGGCAAGCTGTTGCTGGCGTCACATTTGGGCGACGTCGAAGCCTGTCGTGCGTTGGCGCAGCTACATAACAGCAAAGTGATCAATGCGCTGGTGTTCCATGAGAACGCACAACGCTTTAAACAGATCATGCAGGAGATGGCTCCCGAAGCCGGAGTGCACCTAATCCCGGTAACGCATATCGGCCCGGACACCGCCATGCTGCTGAAAGATAAGATCGATAAAGGCGAATGGGTGGCTATTGTCGGCGATCGTATTGCCGTTAATCCACAGCGCGGTGGCGACTGGCGGGTATGCTGGAGCACTTTTATGGGCCACGCCGCGCCCTTCCCACAGGGGCCGTTTATTCTGGCGGCAGCGCTGCGTTGCCCTGTACTGTTAATGTTTGCCCTGCGTCAAAACGGCAAATTACGTCTGCATTGTGAACACTTTGCCGATCCGCTGCCCATGCCACGCGCAACCCGGCAAGCGGCGCTGCGTGCTGCCATCGATAACTATGCTTCACGCCTTGAACACTACGCCCTGCAATCACCACTCGACTGGTTTAACTTTTTTGATTTCTGGCGGTTGCCCGACTACGCACCGCAAGCCATGGATAAGGAGTAAAGGTGTTAAACGATCCCCGTTTTACCGCCGAGGTTGCGCTGAGCGTTCCCTTTCATGACGTCGATATGATGGGCGTCGTGTGGCATGGAAACTATTTTCGTTACTTTGAAATAGCGCGCGAGGCGCTACTGAATCAATTTGATTACGGCTACCGCCAGATGAAAGCCTCGGGCTATTTGTGGCCGGTCGTGGATACGCGGGTGAAATACCGCGATGTACTGACATTTGAACAGCATTTCCGCGTGCGCGCCCGAATCGAAGAGTTCGAAAACCGCCTGAAAATCGCTTACGAAATCTTCGACGCCGACAGCGGCAAACGCACCACCACCGGTTACACCATTCAGGTGGCGGTTGAGGAGAAAAGCAGGGAAATGTGCTTTGTCAGCCCGGCCATTCTGTTTGAACGTATGGGAGTAACACCATGAAATACTGGCCTCTGCTGGTGCTGTTTTTCGCCCCATTCGGCAATGCAGTGACGCTGGAGGAGTTGCAGCAGCGCTTTACCCAGCAACCCGTAGTACGTGCGCATTTTACCCAAACCCGAACCATCAAAGATCTGCCGCAGCCGTTGCGATCGCAGGGCGAGATGCTGATCGCCCGGGAGCAGGGATTATTATGGGATCAAACCACGCCGTTCCCGATGGCGCTGATGCTGGATGACTCGCGGATGGTGCAAATCATTAACGGTCAGCCACCACAGGTGATCACCGCGCAGAACAATCCGCAAATGTTCCAGTTTAACCATCTTCTGCGGGCGCTGTTTCAGGCCGATCGCAGGGTACTTGAGCAGAACTTCCGCATCGATTTTAAAGATGCAGGGACAGGTCGCTGGACATTGAAGTTGACGCCGATCACCACGCCGCTGGATAAAATTTTCGCCTCCATCGACCTGGCCGGGGAGCAGTATCTCGACAGCATTCGCCTGAATGATAAACAGGGCGATCTCACCGATATCGCTTTCTCCCAACACCGACTCACGCCCACGACGCTGACCGATGACGAACGCCAACGTTTTACCACACACTAACTCCCCGCGCCCGGCACTGCTCTGGAGTGCCGTATGTCTGGTTCTGCTGGGCATATTGCTGGTACTGCTTCCCAAAGCGCGAATGAACAGCAGCGTGCTGGCAATGCTACCAACACAGACTATGGGCGCGCTGCCCACGGCATTGAATGACGGTTTTATGCAGCGCCTCGATAAACAGCTGGTCTGGCTGGTCAGCCCCGGTAAACAAGCCAGCCCCGAAGCGGCGCAATACTGGCTGACGCTGTTGCGTCAATCGCAGGCCGTTAATCATCTGAAAGGCGCGATGGATGCAGAGAATCAGCAAGCGTGGGGAGCATTTTTTTGGCAGCACCGTAACGCGTTGCTCGACAGCGCAACCCGCGCACGTCTACAAAACGGCGGCGAGGCGCAGGCGCAATGGGTGCTGACTCAGCTCTACTCGGCCTTTTCCGGTGTATCAGGTAAAGAGCTACAAAACGATCCGTTGATGTTGATGCGCGGTGCGCAATTGGCAATGGCGCAAAATACGCAGCGACTGCGGCTGATGGATGGGTGGTTAGTCACACAGGACAATGAAGGCAATTACTGGTATCTGCTCCATGGCGAGCTGGCAGGCTCCTCCTTTGATATGCAGCAAACGCACCAGTTTGTGACCACGCTCGGCTCGCTGGAAAAGCGGTTGAAGACGCACTTCCCGCAGGCGCAACTGCTGTCTCGCGGCACCGTATTCTATAGCGATTACGCAAGCCAGCAGGCAAAACGCGATATTTCGACGCTGGGGATCGCGACGATCGTCGGCGTGATGCTGCTGATTGTTGCCGTGTTCCGCTCTCTGCGCCCACTGATGTTATGCCTGATTTCTATCGCTATTGGCGCGCTGGCAGGAACGGTAGTCACGCTGCTGATATTCGGTGAGTTGCACCTGATGACGCTGGTGATGAGCATGAGCATCATCGGTATCTCTGCGGATTATACGCTCTACTATCTGACCGAACGCATGGTGCACGGCGCAGACGCATCGCCATGGCAAAGTCTTGCCAAAGTGCGCAATGCGCTGTTGCTGGCGCTGGTAACGACAGTTGTGGCGTATCTGATCATGATGTTGGCGCCGTTCCCTGGCATTCGCCAGATGGCAATTTTCGCCGCCACCGGTCTTAGCGCCTCCTGCCTGACCGTTATTTTCTGGCACCCCTGGCTGTGCCGTGGTTTGCCGGTGCGCCCCGTTCCGGCAATGACCTTGTTACTGCGCTGGCTGGCCGCCTGGCGGCGCAATAAAAAACTGTCAGTGGGATTACCGGTGCTGCTCGCGCTGCTCTCGCTTGCCGGGCTGGCGACATTGCGTATCAATGACGATATCAGCCAGTTGCAGGCATTGCCGCAGGATATTCTTACCCAGGAGAAGGCCATTACTTCGCTGACCGGACAGAGCGTCGACCAGAAATGGTTTGTCATCTACGGCCAGACGCCTCAGCAAACGCTGGAACGGCTGGAGTCCTTTATTCCGCAACTGGAACATGCCCGGGAGAAGGGGACAATTTCAGGTTTTCGTTACGTTCCCGTCAATTCGCTTGCGCGCCAGCAACAGGATCTAAGGTTACTCAAAAATGCGACCCCTACCGTTGCACAAACCTTGCAGAATGCTGGATTGCAGGCGGTTACACCCGATCTCAGCCCAATGACGGTCACGGTCGAGGAGTGGCTGGCCAGTCCGGCCAGTGAAGGCTGGCGTTTGCTATGGCTGACCCTGCCTGACGGGCAAAGCGGCGTACTGGTTCCCGTTGATGGCGTAAAAGACAGCGCAGCGCTAAGCACATTGGCAGAGGCGAAAGCGGGCATCGCATGGGTGGATCGGAAAAGTGCTTTCGATACGCTTTTCGCGTTCTACCGTCTGGTCCTGACCGGGCTGCTCTTTGTCGCGCTGGCGGTGATTGCGGCAGGTGCAGTACTCCGTCTGGGCTGGAAAAAAGGGCTTATCAGCCTGGTGCCGTCAATTCTGTCGCTCGGATGTGGGCTGGCCGCGTTGTCGCTCAGTGGCCATTCGCTCAATCTGTTCTCCCTGCTGGCGTTGGTACTGGTGCTGGGGATTGGAATTAACTACACGCTATTTTTTAGTAATCCTCGCGGCACGCCGCTCACATCACTGCTGGCGATTGCGCTGGCGATGTCCACGACGCTTCTCACTCTGGGTATGCTGGTCTTCAGCGCTACTCAGGCGATTAGCAGCTTCGGTATTGTGCTGGTAAGCGGCATCTTTACCGCCTTTTTGCTTTCACCGCTCGCAATGCCGGGTAAAAAAGAGAGAAAACGATGATCCGCACCCTCTGGACTGGCGTGGCACTGGCCACTGCCCTGCTGCTCACCGGATGCAGTCACACAACGCGCTCCTCCGACAGCGCCCGCCCGCAAGCATGGCTGGAACCGGGCACACGTATTACCTTGCCTGCGCCGGGCATTACTCCGGCGGTCAATTCCCAGCAGCTACTCACCGGCAGCTTTAACGGGCAAACACAGTCCCTGCTGGTGATGATGACTGCAGACGATAAAAAAATTACGCTTGCCGGGCTCTCTTCCGTGGGCATTCGTCTGTTTCTCGTGACGTATGACGAGCGTGGCATTCATACCGAGCAATCCATCGTCGTACCGCAATTACCACCGGCAAACCAGGTCCTGGCCGACGTGATGATCAGCCACTGGCCTATCGCTGTCTGGCAGCAGCAGCTGCCAAAAGGCTGGACGCTAACTGACACAGGTGACAAACGCGAGCTGCGCAATGCGCGCGGGAAGCTGGTGACGGAAATCACTTATTTACAGCGCAAAGGCAAGCGCGAACCGATTAGCATTGAGCAGCATGTTTTTAAATACCACATCACCATTCAATATCTGGGTGACTGAGATGATCTACATTTCCGCCATCGGCATGATTAATGCGCTGGGCCACACGTGTGATGACATTGCTGCCAACATGAGCCGTGGCGTTGCGCCGGGGATGATCCCCCGTAAAGGCTGGTTACAGGGCTATGAAGAAGTGATGCTCGGCGGTGTGGATGCCGCACTTCCGTCGATTCCTGAGGCGTGGCAGGCGCATCGCAGCCGCAACAACCAGCTTTTACTGGCCGCACTGGAGCAGATCCAACCGACAGTAGATGAGGCGATTTCCCGCTATGGTCGCGATCGCGTGGCCGTCGTATTGGGCACCAGCACATCGGGTCTCGACGAAGGGGATAAACACGTTCATTACCTGCATAACGGCGAAGAGAGTCTGGCATGGCGCTACCCGCAGCAGGAACTTGGCGATCCTTCGCGCTTTTTAAGCCGCTGGCTGGCGCTCAATGGCCCGGCATTTACCGTTTCCACCGCCTGTTCATCCAGCGCCAGAGCAATCATTAATGGTCAGCGCCTGATTAATGCGGGACTTGCTGATGTCGCCATCGTTGGCGGCGCGGATACACTCAGCCGGATGCCGGTCAATGGCTTTAACAGTCTTGAATCTTTCTCCCCGACATTATGCCAGCCGTTTGGCCGCGACCGTTGCGGCATCACCATTGGTGAAGCCGCTGCGCTGATGGTATTAACCCGCGAACCGCAGGCGCTGGCACTGCTTGGCTGTGGGGAGTCCAGTGACGCCTGGCATATTTCTGCGCCACATCCGCAAGGAGAAGGCGCGATCCGCGCAATAAATATGGCGCTAGCCCAGGCCAGCCTGACGCCAGACGACGTGGGTTATATCAATCTGCATGGCACTGCCACGATCCTTAACGATCAAATTGAATCGCAGGTTGTACATACGCTGTTTGGCAACCGTACACCTTGCAGTTCCACCAAACATCTAACCGGCCATACACTTGGCGCGGCCGGTATCACCGAAGCGGCACTAAGCGCACTGATTCTGCTGCGCGATCTTCCATTGCCACCACAGAATTTCAGCCAGTCTCCGAGAGATACAACCTTACCGGAGTGCGGCCTGCTGAGCCAACCACAGCCACTTTCGCGCCCGGTGATTTTATCTAACTCCTTCGCCTTCGGCGGAAACAATGCCAGCATTTTGCTAGGGAGAGTGCCATGAGCCATTACCTTACCCCGGGTGCCTATTTACCTCACGACGCACCAATGATCCTGCTGGCTGAGGTTATTGCCGTCGAAGCTGATAGCGCCCACTGCCGCGTGGCCGTCGATAAAAATGGTGTTCTTGCGCCGTTTATTGATGCCGCAGGCAACTTGCCTGGCTGGTATGCGCTGGAACTGATGGCGCAAACTATTGGCGTCTGGTCGGGTTGGCATCGCCAGCAACGCGGTGCGGAAAACATTGCTCTCGGTATGGTACTGGGAGCGAGAGAATTAACCTGTGCGACGGGCTCATTTCCTGCGAATGCCGTGCTGGATATCCACGTCAGATTGCTGATGCAGGATGAACGTTTCGGCAGCTTCGACTGTACCATTCAGGCACAGGCCGCCACGCTGGCTTCGGGCCGGGTCAATACCTTCCAGCCGACAAAGGAAGAGTTAACGTCACTTTTTACTCAAGGGAAAACGGCATGAATCGTTCTGTATTGGTCACCGGCGCCAGCAAAGGCATCGGCCGCGCCATCGCCCAACAACTTGCCGCAGATGGCTTTACGATTGGCGTGCATTATCATCGCGATGAACAAGGTGCGCAGCAAACGCTGCACGCGATTGAACAGGCTGGAGGAAGCGCGCGACTGCTCAGCTTCGATGTGGGCAACCGCGAGCAATGCCGTGACGTGCTGGAGAGCGAAATTGCCCGCTACGGCGCGTGGTACGGAGTGGTCAGCAATGCCGGAATCGCACGCGATGCAGCCTTTCCGGCGCTGAGCGAAGAGGACTGGGATGCGGTCATCCATACCAATCTCGACAGTTTTTACAATGTGATTCAGCCCTGCATCATGCCGATGATTGGCGCCCGCAATGGCGGACGTATTATTACGCTTTCGTCGGTCTCCGGCGTGATGGGCAACCGTGGCCAGGTCAACTACAGTGCGGCAAAAGCAGGGATCATTGGCGCAACCAAGGCGCTGGCGATTGAACTGGCGAAACGCAAAATCACTGTCAACTGCATTGCGCCGGGCCTGATTGATACCGGGATGATCGACATGGAAGAGGCGGCGCTGAAAGAAGCGATGAGCATGATTCCCATGAAGCGTATGGGCCAGACGCAAGAAGTCGCCGGACTGGCCAGTTATTTAATGTCCGATATTGCGGGGTATGTCACCCGTCAGGTGATTTCCATTAATGGGGGGATGCTATGACGCGTCGCGTAGTCATTACCGGTATGGGCGGCGTCACCGCCTTTGGTCAGAGCTGGCAGGATGTCGCGAAGCGCTTACTGGCTTATGAGAATGCCGTACGAAAAATGCCGGAATGGCAGATTTACGATGGGCTGCATACCCTGCTGGGGGCGCCGATTGACGACTTCGTTCTGCCGGATCATTACACCCGCAAACGCATCCGTGCGATGGGCCGTGTATCCCTGCTCTCCACGCGCGCCAGCGAGCTGGCACTGGAGCAGGCCGGGTTAATCGACGACCCGGTGCTGACCAATGGCAGTACCGGTATTGCTTATGGCTCATCGACCGGTAGCACAGGCCCGGTGAGTGAGTTTGCGACAATGCTGACGGAAAAGCACACCAACAACATTACGGGCACCACCTATGTGCAAATGATGCCGCACACCACCGCCGTCAACACTGGTCTGTTCTTCGGCTTGCGCGGTCGGGTTATTCCCACGTCCAGCGCCTGCACTTCAGGCAGCCAGGCAATAGGTTACGCCTGGGAAGCCATTCGCCACGGTTATCAGGATGTGATGGTCGCAGGCGGTGCGGAAGAGCTATGTCCGTCGGAAGCCGCCGTGTTTGATACGCTATTTGCCACCAGCCAGCGCAATGATGAGCCGAAAACCACGCCGTCGCCTTTTGATACCCGCCGTGATGGCCTGGTGATTGGTGAAGGTGCAGGCACCCTGATTCTGGAGGAGCTGGAACATGCGAAGGCGCGCGGTGCCACCATCTATGGCGAAATCGTCGGCTTTGCCACCAACTGCGATGCCGCACACATCACCCAACCCCAGCGGGAAACCATGCAAATCTGCATGGAACAGGCACTCAAAATCGCCGGACTTAGCGCGCAGGATATTGGCTATATTTCCGCACACGGTACGGCTACCGATCGGGGTGATATCGCTGAAAGCCAGGCCACTGCGGCCATCTTCGGTAACACAGTGCCGATCTCCTCATTAAAAAGTTACTTCGGCCATACGCTGGGTGCCTGCGGTGCCCTGGAAGCCTGGATGAGCCTGCAAATGATGCGTGAAGGCTGGTTTGCGCCGACGTTAAACCTGAATACGCCAGATGAAAATTGCGGCGAACTGGATTATATCCGTGGGGAAGCAAGGCATATTGATTGTGAATTCCTGCAGAGCAATAACTTTGCGTTTGGCGGGATAAACACGTCAATCATCATCAAACGCTGGGCGTAACAATGTATCGTGTTGCGCTGGGTACGATCTCTGAACTGTGCGCGGGTACGATCCCGCCCGCGTTACAATTGCAAGCACCGACAGGCACTCGCCACAACAGCTGGCTTGCCGGGCGAATTTTGCTGAGCCGCGTGATCTCCCCGCTGCCGGAGATAATCTATGGCGAACAGGGAAAGCCGGGGTTTCCCGCCGATTTTCCCTTCTGGTTTAGCCTGAGCCACAGCGGTGATCACATTGCCCTGCTGGTTAGCGATGAAGGGGAAGTCGGCTGCGATATTGAAGTGATTCGTCCTCGCAGCAACTGGCGTAGCCTGGCGAATGCCGTTTTTAGCCAGGCGGAACACCGTGAAATCGAACAGGAGCATCCGGAACAACAACTGGATGCTTTCTGGCGCATCTGGACACGAAAGGAAGCCATCATCAAACAACGCGGTGGCAGCGCCTTGGATATTGTAAGCGTTGATAGCTGTCACCCCCGGAATCTGCATCTGAGCCATTATCAAGGTCAGGAACTGAGCTTTGCCGTCTGCACGACCACACCTTTTACGATCTCTGCCGACCAGATCGAGCGCGCCCGGGCAGAAAAATAACCAGCACACCGGCGACAATCAGCAGCACGCCAAGCCCGCCGCGCAGAGAGAAGGGTTCATGCCAGCCGGGCAACCAGATGGCGGCGGCCCACACCAGAATGTAACTCACGCTGAGCAGGGCATAAGCTTTGCTCAGCGGCAAACGGTGCAGCGCAAAATACCAGCACCCCATCGACGCCAGGTAGCCGCACAGCCCGACAATCAGCGCCAGCGTTCCTTTCTGCGGCTGAAGCAGCACTGATACAAACTCCCACGAAAGGCTCACCGGCGGCAGTGAAATCATCGCGTAACGCAGCAATAACTGCGCGACGCTGACCAGCAGCACGCTTGCCAGCGCCCATACCATGCCCCTCATCGCGTACTCCCCAACAGCACAATACCGGCAATGATCAACGCAACTCCCACCGCATGACGCGCGGTAACTCGCTCATGCCAGATAAACCGCGCGGCCAGCGTAACCCAGACAAAATTGAGGCTCAGCATCGGATACGCCACGCCGACCGGAATACGCTGGAGCACCAGCAGCCACAGCGACATACCGGCGCACAGCGATGCCAGCGCCAGCCCCAGCCACAGACCGAGATGCCTGCCGCGATGCCCCGGCGGCGCGGGGCGTGTCGCCTGTTTCTGGCACAGTTGCCCTACGCAGCTCAACAGGCTGGCGAGGAGGAGCCAGATCCAGCTTGTCATTGTGGATAGTACTGAATAAAGACCATACGCCCCTGCACATAGACGTTATCAGGTTTCGGGATCGGCAAACGGGTGAAATCATCCGGTTTAGACTGGTGCAATACCAGCGATATCACGCCTTGCTGACGATGTTGTGCCAGCCAGTCAGTAAAACCATCCTCACTGACAAAGCGGCCCTGCCCGTCAGGATACGCCATCCCGTAGGTAAGCTCACCCTCAGTACCGAAGAGAATAATATCTTTGCGCTTCAGCTCCCACGCCAGACCAGCGGCAACCCCGACGTTATCGGCCAGCACATAGCGGCTGGGGGTCAGCGAGTCGTTGACGAAGTTAATTAAAAATTGCGGCTGTTTGGAATCCATCACTTTGTCCGGGATAACAATGCCCACCAGCAGTGCAACCCCCAGCGGACACAGCGCGGCGTACGACCAGCGCTCGTGACTGGCGCGCAACGTAAACAGCCCGACCAGCAACCAGCAGAAAAAGGCAAATGCTGCCAGCGCCGCTTTATACACTTCGATCGGCATCCATACCGGGTGCTTCAAAAAGCCCCACGGCGACACCACCAGCGCGGCAACCGTACCGATCAAACCAAAAGCAATGTTGATCCAGGCGTTAATGCGCAGCGCCCGGCCATGCTCTTTGGCTACCGCCACCGCATAGCGCGCCATCAGGATCGCCAGTGGTCCGAAACACGGCAGAATATAGGTCGGCAATTTCCCCTTCGCGATGCTGAAGAAAATCAGCGGCATCACCACCCAACCCAGCAGATAGAAAGCTTCGCGCAGCCCCTCTTTACGCGCCAGCCAGCCCGTTTTCAGCGCGCCAGGTAACAGCGCGAGCCACGGCAGCGAACCGGCAAC
This sequence comes from Jatropha multifida, assembly GCA_948099535.1. Lineage (NCBI taxonomy): Eukaryota > Viridiplantae > Streptophyta > Magnoliopsida > Malpighiales > Euphorbiaceae > Jatropha > Jatropha multifida. Next base: position 27,548 of record CANUEX010111160.1, on the reverse strand, counting down.
CAGAAACGGAATGTAATACCAGAACGGTGCTTTGTGCTGCGCGTCCTGCTGGGCAAAACGCTGGATATGCTCCACCCAGAAGAAGTAGCGCCAGAAATCCGGCTCGCGGGCAGCAATCGCCATCCCCCAGGGCAGCACAGTCACGACGCAACAGATCACCGCCAGCCAGCCCCAGAGCAGCACCTCTTTCCAGCGTTTCTGCACAATCACCCACGGCAGAACACCGATCACCGGCACCGCCAGCGCGAGGAACCCTTTGGTCATCACCCCCATGCCGCAGGCAACGCCCAGCAGTACATAACCGCCAAACTTACCGCGCAGCGTGGAAGCCTGCGACGCAAGCCAGAAGCTGAACATCGCCAGCGTCATCCACAGCGTGATCATCGGGTCGAGCACCGCATAAGTGCCAATGCCGTAAACCAAAAACGCCGTCAGGAATATCACACCGGAGAGCACCGCAATCCGTTTGTCGCGCCACATCTTCCACGCTAGCCCGCCGACCAGCAGCGCCGACAGTGCAATCGAAAAAATGGCACCGAAACGAACCGCGAAGTTATTGTGACCAAACAGCCACTGACCAATATTGTTGATCCAGTAACCGGCAATTGGTTTTTCGAAATAGCGCAGGCCGAGGAAATGCGGCACTACCCAGTCGCCGCTGTGCAGCATCTCCCGGCTGATTTCCGCATAGCGGGTTTCATCAGGCTGCCAGAGCAAACGATATTCAATGGGAATGAGATAGTAGAGGGCAAATAGCGCGAACAGCGCCAGCGTAAAATAACGGGATTTCATGACCCTGAACTCAACAGTTGTTGGCAACCCAGCCAGCCTTCCCGGCCGACCACTTCTCCGCGCACGACTTTGCCCACCGGCAACGTGGCAACATCATCCGGCAATAGCTGGCTCAACGGGCAAAAGACGATTTGCTCGCGGGTCGCCATTGTCAGTAATTCATCAAATCCATCCGCGCCGATGATCCCTTCCACTTCAGCATGAATGGTATAAACCGGCGTCCCGTTATCACTGTGGATACAGTCGAGAATATAACGATTGTATTCAGCGGCGCTCACCGTGGTGCCGACCACTTCATCCCAGGTCGGCAAGGTCACCGGGATCTGCGGAGCAGCACAGGTGTTGGCCGTCAGTTGCGGGCGAAACGGCTGCGTACCGCGACAATCGCTGTTATAACGGAAGTCGAACGCAGACTTCGCTTTCACTACCCGCTGATCGGCGCGCCAGCCCGCGACGGCCGAACAGGTCACCGAACGACCAATAATCACTTCTAGCGCCAGCAGGCCGCGTTCGATCTCCGCCTCTAAACGCTTTTGATCCCATACGCCGCTCCAGCGCTGCCAGCCGTGGTGATCCCAGGCGTGCAGCCCGACTTCGTGGCCCTGCGCGGTCTGGCGAATAATCTCCGCATTCCCTTCGCCAATTAACCGTCCCGGCCAGGCCGTTCCGGCCAGCAGAATATCCCAGCCGTAGAGCGATGCCGCGCGCGAGCGCAGCATCTTCCACAGAAACTTCGGCTTAAGCAGGCGCCAGATATGGCGCCCCATGTTGTCCGGCCCGACGCTAAAGAAAAAGCTCGCCTGAATATGGTGCTTTTTTAACAGCTCCAGCAGGCGCGGTACGCCATCACGCGTGCCGCGAAAGGTATCGACATCAATGCGTAAGCCGACATATTTCATGCTTATTTCTCATCCGTCAGTTCGACAGTGCGCAGGAAGAAATCCAGCGTCTCGTCAATGGTCTGGCGCATATCGACGGTCGGCTCCCAGTGCAGGCAGCGTTTAGCGTTACGGATGCTCGGTTTGCGGTGCTCGACATCCTGGTAACCTTTGCCGTAATAGCTGCTGCTTTCCACTTCGCGGAAACCGGCGAACGGCGGGAAACGATCGCGCAGCGGGTGTTTCTCAAAGCTCGCCAGCAGCATTTCAGCCAGCTCTTTGATGCTCGCTTCGTTATCCGGGTTACCGATGTTGATGATCTCGCCGTCGCAGCGACCATCTTTGTTTTCGATAATGCGGAACAGCGCTTCAATACCGTCGCTGATATCGGTGAAGCAACGTTTTTGTTTACCGCCTTCGATCAGCTTGATCGGCGAACCTTCCACCAGGTTGAGGATCAGCTGGGTGATGGCGCGGGAGCTACCGATGCGCGCAGCGTTCAGGTTATCCAGGCGCGGCCCCATCCAGTTAAACGGACGGAACAGGGTGAATTTCAGACCGTGCTTGTCGCCATATGCCCAGATCACGCGGTCGAGCAGTTGCTTCGATACCGAGTAAATCCAGCGCTGTTTGTTGATCGGGCCGACCACCAGGTTCGAATTGTCTTCGTCGAAATTCTTGTCGGTACACATGCCGTACACTTCCGACGTCGACGGGAAAATGATGCGTTTATTGTATTTCACGCAGTCACGGATGATTTTCAGGTTCTCTTCGAAATCCAGCTCGAACACGCGCAGCGGGTTGCGGGTGTATTCGATTGGCGTGGCGATCGCCACCAGCGGCAGCACCACGTCGCATTTTTTGATGTGATACTCGATCCACTCGGAGTGAATGCTGATATCGCCTTCGACGAAGTGGAAGCGCGGGCTGCCGAGGAAACGGCTGATCGCATCCGATCCGATATCCAGGCCGTAGATCTCGTAATTGTCATCACGCAGCAGACGTTCGGTCAGATGGTTGCCGATAAAGCCGTTCACGCCAAGGATCAACACGCGGGTACGGCGTTTAACCGCCACCACCGGTTTGCTGGTCAGCAATGCACCAGCGACCAGCCCCAGCGACTGCGCCAGTTGCGCGCCCTGCATATAAACGCCGTTGTCGGCCTGGCCGGTCAAAATTTCCAGCGCGCCTTCGCCACAGGCGACAACCAGCGGCGCAACAGACAGCACGGTGCCTGCGCGAGCCGGGCTGAGATCGGTACGTACGCGGGATTTCCAGACGATAAATTTATGAGTACCGGCAAAGCTGTAAGCGCCCGGCCACGGATCGGAAACGGCACGCACCAGGTTTTGCAGCGTCTGCGCCGGTTTTTCCCAGTCAAGACGGCCATCTTCCGGCGTACGGCGGCCAACATAGCTGGCTTTGCTTTCGTCCTGCGCGGTTTCGCTAAAGCGCTGCGCTTTGATGTCGGGCAGCACGCTGCTCAGCATCGCTTTTGCCGCCTCGGAGAGCTTACGGTGCAGCGATAGGGCTTCATCATTTTCTTCAATCGCCACGCGCTGCTGCGCGATAATCGCGCCCGCATCGGCCCGCGCGACCATGCGATGCAGGGTAACGCCGGTTTCCTTTTCGCCATTGACCAGCACCCAGTTCAGCGGTGCGCGACCACGGTAAGCCGGCAGCAGAGAGCCATGCAGGTTGAACGCGCCAAAACGCGCAGTGTTGAGGATGTTTTCGCACAGCAAGTTACGGTAGTAGAACGAGAAAATCACATCCGCGTTGAGGTCGCGAATACGGTCCACCCACAGCGGGTGGTTAACATCCTCCGGTGCGTAGACCGGAATGCCGCGCTCAGCGGCAATGCGTGCCACGGAGCCAAAAAAGTGGTTTTCGTTCGCGTTGTCAGGGTGAGTAAAAATCGCCGCAATCTCAAATCCGGCATCCAGTAACGCCTGTGTACCAACACATCCCATATCGTGGTAAGCAAAAACTACGGCTTTCATTGTTTTTTTTCCTCTTGCGAATCATCAGATTCTTGACGGACAACACGTTGAATAAAGTAGCGGGGACGAGCGCGCACATCGTTGTAGATACGGCCGATATACTCCCCAAGCAGCCCCATGCCGATAAACTGCGCGCCGATAAAGGTGAACAGGATGGCGAAGAGCATGAACACCCCTTCCCCCGCCCACTGCGGGCCAAACGCCAGACGCAGCACCACCAGCAGTACCGCCAGCGAGAAGCCCGCCAGGGCAATCACGCTGCCGAAGACGCTCAGCAAGCGCAGCGGCGTGGTGGTCAGGCAGGTCACCAGGTCGTACATCAGATTGATCAGTCGCATGAAGCTGTATTTCGAATCACCGAACTCACGTTCGGCGTGCTGCACCGGGATCTCAACCGCCCGGCGGGCAAAGGTGTTGGCGAGGATTGGGATAAAGGTACTGCGCTCGTGGCAATGCAACATGGCATCGACAATATGGCGGCGGTAAGCGCGCAGCATGCAGCCGTAATCGCCCATTGCTTTACCGGTGGTGCGCTGGATCAGGCGGTTGATGGTGCGTGACGCCATTTTGCGGAACAGGCTGTCCTGGCGGTGCTGGCGTACGGTGCCGACCACGTCATAACCTTCATTGGCTTTCGCCACCAGACGCGGGATCTCTTCCGGCGGGTTTTGCAGATCGGCATCCAGCGTGATGATCAGATCGCCGGTGACATGGCTGAAACCGGCCATAATTGCCGAGTGCTGGCCATAATTGCGGTTCAGTAACACAGCAACAACACGGCTGCCTGGCTCTTCAGCCGCGGCGGTTAACATCTGCGCGGAGTCGTCGCTGCTGCCGTCATCGACCAGCAGAATTTCGTAATCAATGCCCAGCAGGTTGCAGCTCGCCGTAGTGCGGCGAATCAGTTCCGGCAGGCTCTCTTGCTCGTTGTAAACCGGGATAACCACGGAAACTTTTTCGACAAGGGGTAAGGTAAACATATCAGCGCCCTGCAATGTTTTTGAGCGCATCAATGACGCGGGTTGAGTCGTCATGGGTCATATCCGGGAAAAGCGGCAGGGAACAGATACGTGCGCTGTTCCACTCCGTATTGGGTAAAACAATCGGGAAGCGTTCGCGGTAGTACTTCTGCGTATGTGCCGCGCGAAAATGCAGGCCAGTGCCAATGCCCTGCGCTTTCAGGGTTTCCATCAGTGCGTCGCGGGAAATACCGCAACGTTGTTCATCAACGCGAATAATAAACAGATGCCAGGCGTGCTGATGCGGCCATGACGGCAGCGCCAGCGGCTGGAACGGGGTATCAGCCAGTTCCTGCAAATAGCGTTGAGCAATCTCCTGGCGGCGGGCATTGGCCGCTGGCAACTTGCCAAGCTGCACCAGCGCAATGGCGGCGTTGATATCGGCCAGGTTGTATTTAAAGCCAGGGGAGATCACTTCCGCCTGCGGCGCGCGGCCGTGGGTCTGCCGATCGTAGGCATCCACGCCAAGCCCGTGGAATTTCAGGCTGCGAATACGGTTGGCCAGTTGTTCGTCATCCGTCACTACTAACCCGCCTTCAGCGGAGGTCATGTTTTTAATGGCGTGGAAGGAAAAAATCGCCGTACCGCGCGAACCCACATGCTGACCTTTGTAGTAAGTTCCGGCCGCGTGTGCCGCATCTTCAATCACCGGAATACCGTGCTTCTCGCCAATGGCGCGAATGGCATCAATATCAGCAGGCGCGCCTGCGTAATGGACGGGAATAATGGCTTTGGTTCGTGGAGTAATCGCCGCTTCAACCGCTTCAGGGGTGACCATCAGCGTATCGCGATCGACATCGATCATCACCGGCGTCGCGCCGAGCAGGACGATCATGTTGAGAGTGGAAACCCAGGTCATCGACGGGGTGATCACTTCATCACCCGCACCAATCCCCAGCGCCATCAGCGTGACGTGCATTCCGCCTGTCGCAGAACTCACCGCAATCGCATGACGGTTACCGGTCAGCGTGCAAAAAGCCTCTTCCAGCGCCTGATTTTTCGGACCTGTCGTGATCCAGCCGGAAGAGAGCACTTGCTGAATGGCTGCGAACTCTTCATCTCCCATTGACGGGCGCGAGAACGGTAAAAAATCACTCATCATTTTTCCTTGGCGTCAAAGACGCATAAACAGACCGCCACAAAGACACTTTGCGGCTAGTGAGTAAAATGGCGGATGAATGTTAAACCACAATATAATGACTGCATTTTTTTATGCATTAATCATCATTCACAGTTGGTCGGTAGATGTTACCAAAGGAATATTAGGACAAGATTAAGAAAGCTGAGAAGTGACAAATTTAACAATTATAAAAAATATTTATTTTACAAAGCGTTAAATTGATGGAATAGAAAATTAAGCTGTGACAATTGTCAAAAAAATGAAACAATTAACGCCTCTGCGTTGTATACAAAGGCGTTTTCTTTGTTATTTAAACAGTACATCAACAAAAGCGGAAAAAATTAATATTGTTATGCAATTAATTATTTCTATCGTTACTGTTTAAATGTATTTTCTGAATAAGAAATCAGGATAAATTCTGCGGAAAATTAGCCGGTAATTCGCTGGCAGCGCAGTCAATCACGCTATCGTTATTCGCGCCGCAATCGCGCACAAACGTAATGGTGGCGAATTCGTCGATCACTTCGGTCGGATAAGCCGGGCCTGCCGCGCGGTAAGACTCCATCAGCGGAATGTGATCGTTCTGGAAGCAGACGGTTTTTTCCGGGTTGTTGATCACCCAGCGCGGGAAGAAGATAGTGCCGTGGAATAGGCGGTCGCCGAGGTTCACAATCAGGCTGACATCTGTGCCGGTCGGTTCAGTCCAGGAAATTTTATAAATACTTTCCCCCACGCGAACAATATACGCATGCTGGTTTTTCACCCAACGGTTCGCCACGATGCCGCTATGAATACGGTAATCAAGGGTTTCGCCGTTTTTCACGTAGATCTCGTAATTCCAGCCATTATCGTAGGTATAAACCAGATGTTTGCCGATAAAACCGCTCAAATCATGTTTATCAAAGGTGCTCATTTTTCATCTCCTCTGTTCGATAAGGTGATCCTACGCTCGTAAAAATCCAATGAATAACGCTATATTTGCATCACATTCATTCAATTTTTAGATGAGTTATGCACAAGACCACGCTGGAACAATGGACGCTGCTGCAAAAAGTGGTGGAACTGGGCAGCTTTGCCAAAGCCGCTGACGAAACGCACCGTAGCCAGTCATCCGTGAGCTACAACCTGGCGCTATTGCAGGAGAGGCTGGGCGTTGCCTTGCTGGTCCAGGAAGGACGTCGCGCGGTGCTGACACCCGCGGGCGAATTGCTGCTCAACCAGGTGAAACCGCTGCTCAAAGCCTTCGACTGGGTCGAAACCCGCGCGGCAACGCTGCGTAACGGCATGCGCACCCGGCTGGATCTGGTTGTGGATAACATCTTTCCCCGCGCGCGCCTGTTCGCCATCCTGCGCCAGTTCCAGCAGCGCTATCCGCAAACCCAGGTGCGCTTGACCGAGGTGCTGGAAAACGCCTCCAACGAGCTGCCGGTGTATGCGCAGGCGGATGTGATGGTGCTGACTCGCCGCCAGGACACCACCGGGCGCGGCGAATGGCTGATGAATATCGATTTTGTCGCCGTCGCGCATCGCGATCACCCGCTGGGCGCGGCGCAACAGGTGAGCGAAGAGATGCTGGCCGAGTGGCCGTTAATCCGCATTGCCGAGAGCGATGCCCGGCAAAACCAGAGCGCGCAGGAGTCGTGGACTTTTTCCACCATCGATGCGGCGATAGAAGCGGTGCAGTACCAGGTCGGCTATGGCTGGCTGCCGGAAGAGCGCATTCAGCCCTTGCTGACAAACGGCGTGCTGAAAGTTCTGCCGCTCAGCCACGGCGCGCGACGCGCCACGCCGCTGCATCTGATCGTAAAAAAAGATCTCGCGCCGCTCGATGAACAAGTTGAGATGCTGTTACAGCTATTTAAGGCATAGCACCTGCACGCACATTATTCGCCACCGGGCGAAATCTGACCACAATCAGCGCGGTCTGCGCGCTCAACGCCGCCAGCCATCTTATGCGCCGCGCGCCGGGAGATAAATCCTTGTTATTCACATGGTTTTTGATCCAGGACAGGCCATAAGTATGATGAATAAATAAAATCGTCATACCTTCTCGCTACCGACTTTCGTCAGGGAATTCAACGTGTCCTTCTTTCGCCACGCCGCCGCGCTGCTGTTATGCGCCTCTTTTGCCGCCTGGGCGGCGCTACCCACATTGACCACCGCCTGGCCGGTGAATGTCGGCCCGCTCAACCCGCACCTTTATACGCCGAACCAGATGTTCGCCCAGAGCATGGTGTATGAACCGCTGGTCAAATATCAGGCTGACGGCAGCGTAAAACCCTGGCTGGCCACTCACTGGACGCACTCGGAGGATGGCAAAACCTGGGTGTTTACCCTGCGCGACGGCGTGCTGTTCTCCAACGGCGAGCCGTTTAACGCCCAGGCCGCCGCAGAGAACTTCCGCGCGGTACTGGAGAACCGCCAGCGCCATGCCTGGCTGGAGCTGGTAAACCAGATAACTGACGTCAAAGCCCTGAGCCCCAGCCAGTTACAAATCACCCTGAAAAGCGCTTACTATCCGTTTTTGCAAGAACTCTCCCTGCCCCGCCCGTTTCGCTTTATCGCCCCGTCGCAGTTTAAAAACCAGCAAACCATGAACGGCATTATCGCGCCGATCGGCACCGGACCGTGGGTGTTGCAGGAATCCCGGCTCAATCAATACGACGTCATGGTGCGTAACGAACGTTACTGGGGCGAAAAACCGGCCATCGGCAAAGTTGTTATCAAAGTGATCCCCGATGCCACCAGCCGCGCGGTGGCGTTCGAAACCGGTGACATCGACCTGCTTTACGGCAACGAAGGGCTGCTGACACTGGATACCTTTGCCCGCTTCAGCCATAACCCGGCCTGGCGCACGCAGCTTTCTGCACCGGTAGAAACGGTGATGCTGGCACTTAACTCCACGCGTGCGCCCACCAGCGAGCAGGCGGTACGTGAAGCGCTGAACTACGCGGTGGATAAAAAAACGCTGATTGATGGCGCGCTCTACGGCACGCAGCAGGTTGCCGATACGCTATTTGCGCCAACGGTGCCTTACGCCAGTGTTGGGCTACAACCCCGCAGCTACTCGCCGGATCGGGCGCGGGCATTGCTGGAAAACGCTGGCTGGACGCTGCCCGCCGGGAAAACCATCCGTGAAAAAGCCGGTCAGCCGCTGCATATCGAACTGGCGTTTATCGGTACCGACGCGCTGAGCAAATCGATGGCGGAGATAATCCAGGCCAACCTGCGCCAGGTGGGCGTCGAGGTGGCGCTGGTGGGGGAAGAGGAGAGCAGTATTTACGCCCGTCAGCGCGATGGCCGTTTCGGTATGATTTTCAACCGAAGCTGGGACGCGCCGTACGATCCGCACGCCTTTATGAGTTCCATGCGTGTACCGTCCCATGCTGATTACCAGGCGCAACGCGGCCTGGCGGATAAAGCAATCATCGATCGCGAGATCGGCGAAGTGCTGACCACCCGCGATGAGCACGCTCGTCAGGCGTTGTACCGCGATATTCTCACTCGTCTGCACAACGACGCGGTTTATCTGCCGATCAGCTATGTATCAACGATGGTGGTAGCAAAACCAGAACTGGGTGTGATTCCGTTCGCGCCGATTGCTTCTGAGATCCCCTTCGATCAGATTGCACCGGAGGCGGCGCAATGAGCCGCTATTTACTCCGTCGTCTGCTTATCCTGATCCCGATGATCCTCGCCGCATCAGTGGTAATTTTCCTGCTGCTGCGCCTCGGCACGGGCGATCCGGCAATGGACTATTTACGCCTTTCCAGCCTGCCGCCAACGCCGGAGATGATTGCTGCCACGCGAGCGCAGCTTGGCCTCGACCAACCGCTGGCCGCGCAATATCTCCACTGGCTGTGGCGCGCGCTGCACCTCGACTTCGGTATCTCCTACGCCACCCAGCGCCCGGTGCTGGATGACGTGCTGCACTTTCTGCCCGCCACATTACTACTGGCGGGTGCAGCGCTGGCGCTGATTTTGCTCATCTCGGTGCCGCTTGGAATCTGGGCTGCTCGCCACCGCGACGGTCTGCCGGACTTTATCGTGCGCGCAATTGCCTTTCTCGGCGTGTCGATGCCCAACTTCTGGCTCGCTTTTTTACTGGTGATGTTCTTCTCGGTACACCTGCAATGGCTACCTGCGCTGGGTTACGGCGGCTGGCAGCACCTGATTTTGCCTGCGGTGTCGATTGCGCTGATGTCGCTTTCGATCAACGCCCGTCTGCTGCGCGCCAGCATGCTGGAAGCGGCGGGCCAGCGCCATGTCACCTGGGCGCGGCTGCGTGGCTTAAACGAAAAGCAGACCGAGCGCGGGCATATCTTGCGTAACGCCGGTTTGCCGGTGATCACCGCGCTGGGCATGCATATTGGCGAGCTGATTGGCGGCACGATGATCATCGAAAACATCTTCGCCTGGCCCGGTATTGGCCGCTATGCGGTGTCGGCGATTTTTAACCGCGACTACCCGGTGATCCAGTGCTTTACGCTGGTGATGGTGGTGGTGTTTGTTCTGTGCAACCTGGTGGTGGATCTGCTGAGCGCAGCGCTGGATCCCCGCATTCGCCATCATGAAGGAGCGCACTGATGCACTTTTTTCTTACCGCGCGCTGGCCAGTACGTGGAGCGATGCTGATCCTGCTCCTGCTGCTGGTGATTGCGCTGACCTGTCAGTGGTGGGTGCCGTTCGATCCGCAGGCGGTTGATCTGCCTTCGCGCCTGCTGCCGCCCGACAGCCAGCATTGGCTCGGCACTGACCACCTCGGGCGCGATATTTTCTCCCGGCTGCTGGCCGCCACTCGCGTATCGCTCGGCGCGGTGATGATTTGCCTGCTGCTGGTGCTGGCGCTGGGGCTTGCGGCGGGCGGCTGTGCCGGATTGCTGGGCGGGCGCGTCGATCAGGCGATTATGCGCGTGGCGGATATTTTCATGACCTTTCCCACATCGATCCTGTCGTTTTTTATGGTCGGCGTGCTCGGCACCGGGCTGACCAATGTGATTATCGCCATCGCCCTTTCCCACTGGGCATGGTACGCGCGCATGGTACGCAGCCTGGCGATCTCCCTGCGCAGCCGGGAGTATGTACTGGCGGCGCGCTTAAGCGGTGCAGGCTACTTGCCGCTGTTTCGCGACCATCTTGCGGGCGCGGTAGTCCCCTCGTTACTGGTGCTGGCGACGCTGGATATCGGTCATATGATGCTGCATGTGGCAGGCATGTCATTTCTTGGGCTTGGCGTGACCGCGCCCACGCCGGAATGGGGCGTGATGATCAACGATGCGCGGCAGTTTATCTGGACGCAGCCCCTGCAAATGCTGTGGCCGGGGCTGGCGCTGTTTATCAGCGTGATGGCGTTTAACCTGCTGGGCGACGCCCTGCGCGACCACCTCGATCCTCATCTGGTTACGGAGCACGCACACTGATGCCTGGACAACTGTCTCTGGAGAGTCTCACCCTGCATGCCGAAAGGCCGCTGGTGCAGGAGGTTTCGCTGACGCTGCAACGCGGGCGCGTACTGGCGCTGGTTGGCGGCAGCGGCAGCGGTAAATCACTGACCTGCGCGGCAGCGCTCGGCGTGTTACCTGCCGGTGTGCGGCAGGTAAGCGGCCAGTTGCGGCTGGATGCACAGCCCGTCATCCCGCAGGCCTTGCGTGGCATCACCGTCGCCACAGTGATGCAAAACCCGCGAAGCGCCTTTAACCCACTGCGCACGATGGCCGCGCATGCGCGGGAAACTTGCCATGCGCTTGGCAAACCCGCCGATGACGCGACATTCATTGCCGCGCTGCGCAGCGTCGGGCTTGAATCACCGCAGCGCGTGCTGGCCTGTTATCCCTTTGAGATGAGTGGCGGCATGTTACAACGCATGATGATTGCCATGGCGCTGCTCAGCGATGCGCCGTTTATCATCGCCGACGAACCCACCACCGATCTTGACGCCGTAGCGCAGGCGCACATCCTCGATCTGCTTGATGAAATCGTACAACAGCGCCAGCCCGGTATGCTGCTGGTGACGCACGATATGGGCGTGGTTGCCCGTCTGGCCGATGACGTAGCGGTGATGGATAACGGGCGAATTATCGAACACGGCCCGGTGACAGCGCTGTTTACGGCGCCGCAGCATCCTGTCACCCGGCAGTTAGTGGCGGCGCATCTGGCACTGTATGGCATGGAGCTGACGCAATGAATATTCTTGAGGTTAATGGGTTATCCCATCGCTACCAGCAACAGCCAGTGTTGCAACAGCTCTCCCTGCAACTTAAGCGCGGCGAAACCGTGGCGCTGCTCGGGCGCAGCGGTTGCGGTAAAAGTACGCTGGCACGGCTGCTGGTCGGGCTGGAAGCGCCGCACGCAGGCGAAATTTTCTGGCAGGGCGCGCCGCTTTCCCGGCTGAATGCCCGTACACGTAAAGCGTTTCGCCGCGATATTCAGATGGTGTTTCAGGATCCGCTCAGCGCGGTGAATCCGCGTCAGACGGTACGCGAGATCCTGCGCGAGCCACTGCGCCATTTGCTGGCGCTTAACAGAGCGGAGCAGCAGGCGCGTATCGCGCAGTTACTGCAAGATGTCGAGCTGGACGAAGCGTTGCAGCATAAGCGCCCGCCGCAGCTTAGCGGCGGCCAGCTTCAGCGCGTCTGCCTGGCGCGGGCGCTGGCGGTAGAGCCGGGGTTATTGATCCTCGACGAAGCGGTCTCCAGCCTTGATGGGGTGCTGCAAGCCGGGATGATTAATCTGCTGAAGCGCCTGCAACAGCGTACCGGCCAGGCGTGCCTGTTTATCACCCACGACCTGCGGCTGGTTGAGCGTTTTTGCCAGCGGGTGATGGTGATGGAAAACGGCAGTATTGTTGAAACCGTGGAGGTCGCCGCGCCGCTGCGCTTTACCTCCACCGCAGGCCAGGCATTACAACAGGCGGTACTACCCGCCTTCCCTTCACCACGACAAAGAAGAGCGCCATGCAACGCGTAACCATTACCCTTGACGATGATCTGCTGGAAACGCTGGATAACCTGAGCGAGCAGCGCGGCTACAACAACCGCTCGGAGGCGCTGCGCGATATTCTGCGCAGCGCGCTGACGCAGGAATCGACACAGAACAGCGAGCAGCAGGGCTATGCCGTACTCTCCTACGTTTACGAGCATGAAAAGCGCGATCTGGCGAGCCGCCTTGTCGCCACACAGCATCACCATCACGAGCTTTCTGTCGCCACGTTGCATGTGCATATCAGTCACGACGACTGTCTGGAGATCGCCGTGCTGAAAGGCAAAATGGGCGATGTGCAGCATTTCGCCGACGATGTGATTGCCCAGCGCGGCGTGCGCCACGGCCATTTGCAGTGCCTGACAGAAGAATAATTACACGGCGTAGCGCGGAGTGAAAAACTGCTCCGTCTGGCGCAGCGCGCGCTCAATACGTGCCGGATCGAGGGAAAACGGCAGGTGATCGGCCGCCGCCTTCGGGAAACTGATACTGCGCGCCACCGCCTGAATCACCGCCAGGCGGATCTCCTTTAACGGCGCCAGCGTCAGCGGCGCATCGTACTGGCGCAGCAGCGCCAGCAGTGTGGCATCCGGCGTGTCGCTGTCATTCTCCAGAAACGACTGTACCAGCAGGCTGTAGCCAACGCGTTCGCCGTGCAGCCAGTCGCGCAGCGCCGGTTCATAGGTCAGACGGTTATGAATCGCGTGCGCCACGCCGGGCGTGGGGATTTCACCACGAATACTGTTGGCCATACCGGCAACGGCAATATTGGCGTCAATAACGCTGATAAGCGCATCGCTGACCCGCTGCGCCTGATTATCCTGCAACGCCTGCTGACCGTGTTTTTCATAAATATCCACCGCCAGCCGCGCAGTCTGTACTTTTAATTGCAGCGATAAGTTATCCGGCGCGTGTTGTAAATAGGGGCGGAATTCATACCATTTCGCTAGCGCATCAACGATGCCCGCTTTTAAATAACGCACATCACTTTGCGCAATAATTTCACTGTCAACCAGCACCAGCCGCGGCAATGTTTTTAATGGCTGGCTGCGTATCTGCCCACCCTCTTCGGTGTAAAACACCGACAGCGGCGACCAGGCCGCGCAGGTTGATGCCACAGTCGGAATGGTGATCGATGCGCCGCCGTCAAGGGCATCCGCCACCGCTTTGGCGGTATCCAGCACGCGCCCGCCGCCAACGCCAACGATATACTGCACGCCCAGTTTGTGCGCCCGTTTAACGTAGTGCGCCACGCGTTCATCGGTACAGTAACCGGTCATAATCTCCGTCTGCCACGTGACGCCGCTGCTGCGCAAACTGTTTTCCAGTGCCGGATTCACCCGCGCCCAGGCCTGTGCGCTGGTAATAATTAAAATATTTTGCGTCAGCGGCGCAATATATTCCCCTGCATCATGACGAATACCTGCGTGATGAAACCAGGTGTGCGGCGTTTTTATTGCAAGCATGAGATTGTCCATATTGAGAGGGATTAACAGCCGTTATTCCCTCATGCTACAAAAATAAAAATAAAAAACAATCTTTGCCATTTCCTGTATTTTCATATCGATAGAACAATATTAGCTATAGCGACAAATACCTTGCCGCCGATATATTCATCCGTGAAGATGCTGAGCAGAAAATAAATTTAACCATGCTTCTTTTTCATTTTTCACCGACAGGTAACAGCGTCTATGTCATCGCATCCCATCGATTTTCTGATTATCGGCAATAACTTCGCCACGCCGGAAATGCGCTCCATCTGGTCGGAGGAAAACCGTCTTCGCCAGCAGGCCGCCGTGGAAGTGGCGCTGGCCCGCGCTCAGGGCGAACTGGGCGTTATTCCCGCGCAGGCGGCGCAGGAGATCGCCGAGCGTGCGCAACCGCAGGCGCTGCAACTGAGCGATATCGCCACGCTGGCCGCGCAAATGAAACACTCGTTTATGCCGACCCTGACGGCGCTGCAACAGCAGATTGGTCCGGCGGGCGAGTATCTGCACTACGGCGCGACGACGCAGGATATTGTCGATACCGGCACGATCCTGCAACTGCGCGATGCGCTGACCATTATCCGCCGCGATACGGTGGGGGTGGCACGCGCGCTGCGTCAGCTTGCTGAACGGCATCAGCGCACGCTGATGGTCGGCCGCACCCACGGCATGCAGGCATTGCCCACCACGTTCGGTTTTAAGGTCGCCGTCTGGCTGGATGAATTTCTGCGTCACCTGACGCGCATTGATGAAATCAGCCCGCGCGTGCTGACCGGCAATATCAACGGCGCGATCGGCACCAATGCAGCGCTGGGCGATAAAGGGCCGGAAGTGGAACGCCGCGCACTGGCGCTACTGGGGCTGGCAAGCCCGAATATCGGCTGGCAATCGGCGCGCGATCGCCTGAGTGAATTCGCCTCGCTGGCGGTACTGATCAGCGGCTCGCTCGGCAAAATTGGCAATGAACTCTATAACCTGATGCGCACCGAAATCGGCGAAGTTGAAGAGCCGTTCAGCGCCGGGAAAATCGGCTCCACCACCATGCCGCATAAACGCAACCCGGCCGCGATTGAAGGGCTGGCAAGCCTGACTGCGCCGGTGCGCCACAGCGCCGGGCTGATTTTTGAATCGATGCACGTTGAGCACGAACGCGACGCCATGAGCTGGCGGGCCGAGTGGCTGGCGCTGCCGGAAATCTGCCTCTACCTTTCGGCGCAACTGCAAAATGCGCAGGGCATTCTCAGCGGCCTGACGGTCAACGAAGCGAAAATGCGTACTAACCTGGATATTCAGGCCGGGCTGCTGCTCTCTGAACGCGTGATGTTTGAAGCGGGCAAAACCCTCGGCAAACAGACAGCACATCACCTGGTTTACACCTGCGCGATGACCGCTTTTGAGACTGGTCGCGATTTTAAAAGCGTGCTGGCGGAACAGCCGGAAATCGCAGCGGCGATCAGCGGAGCCGATCTCGATGCGTGGCTTGATCCGGCGCGTTACCTTGGCAGCGCGGTGGAAAAAGTGAATGACGTCCTGCGCGCCGCCGATCGCTCCGCATTACTGGAGCCGCAATGAGCGAACACTACCGCCAGCTTACCGCTGCCGACAGCGAGATCTACCTGGCGTTGATGCTGGAAGCCTACGCGCAGGTGAAAGAGCTGGGGATCCATTTTGATGCTGCCACCACCAGCAAGGCGCAGGTGACGCAACACCTGCAACAGCACGGCGTCTGGGGGCTGTTTGTCGATGACGATCTGGCCGCCTCGATCACCCTGCGCTACCCGTGGGGGCCGCTGCCGGGGCCATTTGGTCTGCCGCATATCGGCTGGTTTGGCGCGCATCCACGCTATCGCGGCGAGCAGCGCGGGCGGCAAATCTACGACTGGGTGGAAACGCATATTCTGCGCGAGCAGCTTCGCGCCCCGGCGGTATCGCTGGGCACCGCCATCAGCCATCCGTGGCTGATCCCGTTTTATCAGCAGTATGGTTTTGAGCCTTCCCATGAAGCGGATCTGGGCAAAGGCCATATCACATTGTTTATGAAGAAAATCCTTGATAGCGCCGCCCACAGCGCGTGGCTGGCGCGTCAATCTCCCTGATGAGTAACCCTATGACTGATATCGCTGCATTATCCGGCTGGCTGACCGACTTTCGCCATGAATTACACCGATTCCCTGAACTCTCTAACCAGGAGTTCGCCACCACCGCCCGCCTGCGCGCCGCGCTGGAAAAACACCGGATTCATATTCTGCCGCTGGATTTAGCCACCGGGCTGGTCGTTGAACTGGGCGGCCAGCAGCCTGGCCCGCTGGTGGTGCTACGTGCCGACATCGATGCGCTGCCGATTGACGAAAAATCCGGTGTGCCATTCAGCTCTGAACATCCCGGCGTGATGCATGCCTGCGGCCACGACTTCCACAGCGCCAGCGCGCTCGGCGCAGCCATTTTGTTAAAAGCGCAGGAAGCCGAACTCCCGGGCCGGGTGCGCATTCTGTTTCAACCGGCGGAAGAGACGGGCCAGGGTGCGCCAGCAGTAATTGCCGCCGGCGCGCTGGATGGCGCAACGGCCATTTTTGGTATTCACAACGATCCGGCGCTGCCGGTCGGGGTAATGGGCAGCAAAGCCGGGGCGCTGACCGCCGGGGTTGACCGTTTCCGCATTGATATTACCGGCACCGGCAGCCACGCCGCGCGGCCGCACGAAGGCAATGATCCGGTGGTGATTGCCGGGCAGCTTATCACCACGCTGCAAACCTTAATCAGCCGCAATGTTCCCTCAGAGGAAAATGCCGTGCTGTCGATTACCCAGGTTCACAGCGGTAGTACCTGGAACGTAATCCCCGACAGCGCCTGGCTGGAAGGTACTGTGCGTACCTTTAGCCAGACGGTGCGCGAGCAAATCGAGCAGCGCCTGCGCGATGTACTCTCCGGGTTGGGCACGGCGTTTAACGCGCAAATCGCTCTCGACTGGCAGCCCGGACCGCCGTCGGTGGTCAACAGCGAAACGTGGGTTGATCTGGCGCTGAAAACCGGACGCCAGAGCGGTTTTGACGCCCGGCGTATTGCCGCCAACCCGATCGGCGAAGACTTCGCGTTTTACCAACAGCATCTGCCCGGCGCGTTCATCATGATCGGTTCCGGCGGCCCTTATGCCCTGCACCACCCGCAATTCCGCGTTGATGACGCGGCGCTGTTCCCGACGTCGCAATGGCTGGCAAACCTGGCCGTGCAGGCGCTAAAAAAGGCGGCAGAATGAGCGAACTGACCCAGGCCGTTGCGCGGCTGATTGTTGACGCTCAACCCGACGATAACGCGCGGGAGCAGGCGCGACGCGGCGTACTCGATTTCTTTGCCGTCGCGCTGCCGCTGGTGAACGGCACGCTGCCCGACACCACGCTGCTGGCGTTACGCAAGATTTGGCCGGGGCAGGATGCCCAGTCACGCGCATTGCGTCTGGGCTACAGCGGGCATGCGCTGGATTTTGATGATTTTCATCCGGATTTTCGCGGCCACGTCGGAACGGTTATCCTCCCGGCGCTGCTGGCGTTGTCGGCGGCAGACGATATAACGGAGGGGTCACGTTTTCTCGATGCATTTGTGCTGGGGGTCGAGATGGCGGGTCGCCTCGGGCTGGCAGTGGGCAGCGGCCATTATGTGCAGGGGTTTCACAATACCGGCACGCTGGGCGCGCTGGCTGCAGCCGCCGCCTGCGCACGGCTGATTAACGCCAGCGCAGCGCAGACGGCAAATATCCTCGCGATTGCCGCAAGCCAGGCCGCCGGGCTGCGTGTGCAGTTCGGCGCTGATATCAAACCGCTGCACGCCGGGCTGGCAGCAAGAGCGGCGGTGACCGCCGTGCAGTTGACACAGCATGGCGTGGAAGCGAAAACCGACGGCGCGCTGGCAGGTTTTCTCGCCGCCTATAGCCCGGCGACGGCCGATCCGGCAAAACTGACCGCAGGCTGGGGCGCGCCCTGGCGCATTATCACGCCGGGGCTGGAATTCAAACCCTGGCCGACCTGTAGCGGCACCCACGGCGCGGCGCTGGCCGCGCTGGATCTGCGAGCGCAGTGGCTGGCGGCGGGATTTTCCGTCGAACAGTTATTTGCTGAGGTGGAACAGATTGCGGTGGCCTTTCCGCCCGGCGGCGATGTGGCGGCGTTTATTCGCGCACCCGCGAACGGTGTTGAAGCCCGTTTCAGCCTGGAATATGTGATTGCAGAATGCTTGCTGGAAAAGGATTTACCGCTCGGCAGCTTCGGGCCCGGTGCAGTGAAAACCCGCACCGCCGGGCTGGCGGCCCGCATCATCCGTATACCGGATAACAGCGCTCCGCCCGATGCCCTTAACCCGTCAGCGCGTTTTCATCGCCTGACTTTAACCACCCGCTCCGGCGCGCAGTTTACCGCGCACGCCACGCGCCAGCAGTTACTGGCGCAGGGAGTGGATTTAACGGAGAAGCTGCGGCGCTGCCTGCCGCAGGTGGATGATGCCACCCGCGAACACTGGCTCGCGCTAACGCGTCTGGAAAACACGCAGGCGTTACCGGCATTACAGGCGCTGCTGCTGGTTTAGAGCGGCGCAAAAGCCTGCACTTCGCCGACATCGCCAGTGAAGAGGGAAACCTGCACCACAGTGATCTGTCCGCTGCACCCCTGACCTAATGATGAAGTGCCGATATCGCGCGTTAACACGTTGGGGTTGCCGTGGCGGCACAGTGGACGCTGCGCCAGCGGGTCGACGGGATCGTACCAGGCGCCTGTCGGAAGCTGGACGACGCCGGGCATAATATCGTCGGCAATCCGCACCGCTGCCAGTACCGCACCGCGCGTGTTATGCAGCATCACAATCGCGCCCTCATCAATACCACGCGCGGCGGCGTCTATCGGGTGCATCGTACACACCTCTTTCCCCTGCTTTTTGTGCCGTGCGCTGTGTCGCCCGTAATCAAGCTGGCTGTGCAGGCGGGTGGCGGGTTGATTGGCGATCAGCCACAGCGGATGCTGCGCGTCGGGCTGCTCGTCCGGCCTCAGCCACACCGGTAGACCTGGGCAATCCGGATAATTAAAACTGGCAATGGTCGCCGAGTAGATCTGGATTTTCCCGTCCGGCGTCGGTAGCGGATGCGCATCAGGATCGGCGCGGAAGCGGCGCATCAGCCGCCCGCCGTCGTCCACCTGCGGCAGTTGCAATATGCCTTCCCGCCAGAAATCGTCAAACGCGGGCGTGGAGACCCCTTCCTGCGCCAGTTTCTCCTGCATCTGGCCGTACAGATGTTGTAACCACTCGCGCACCGTCCGGCCTTCGGTAAACGCCTCTTCACGCCCCAGACGGGCGGCAATATCGCGGAAAATAGCAAAGTCATCCCGCGCATTTCCCCACGGCTGCGCCACCGGGTGCATGGCGAACAGATAGCGATCGGTCGGCGCGCCGCCGATATCTTCACGCTCCAGCGTCATGGTGGCGGGCAAAATCAGATCCGCATGGCGGGCCGTGGCCGTCAGGCTGTGCTCATGAACGATTAAGGTATCCAACTGGCAAAACGCATGGCGCAGCCGCGCCAGATCCTGATGGTGATGGAACGGATTACCGCCCGCCCACCACGCTAATTTAATGTGTGGATAACGGCGACGCACGCCGTTGAAGTCGAACGGCTCGCCGGGATTGAGCAGCATATCGGCAATGCGCGCCACTGGAATAAGATCCTCCACGCCATTGGCGCCCTGCGGTAGTGCAGGAAACGAGACGCGGTTAAACGCTTTACCGTAATGCCCCAGCGCCCCCAGCGCATAGGCGTATCCGCCTCCGGGCAGACCGGGTTGCCCCAGAGCGGCGGCCAGCACCAGGCCCAGCCATACCGGCTGCTCGCCGTATTGCGCCCGTTGCAGGGAGTGGGCGACCGTCACCAGTACCCGTTTACCGTGCAGACGCCGCGCCAGCGCGACAATCTTTTCCGCCGGTACGCCGCAAATGGCTTCTGCCCATGCAGCATCGCGCACCGTGCCATCCTGTTCACCGGATAACGAAGCCACCAGCATCGGCCAGCCAGTGCAGTAACGGGCAAGAAATGCTTCATCGCTCAGCCCTTCGCGCCACAACGTGTGAAGCAGCGCGAGGATCAAGGCCGCATCGGTGCCCGGACGTACCGGCAGCCACTCACCCGCAGCCTCCTGCGGTAAGTCGCTGCGCAGCGGGCTGACGGAGATAAACGTCGCGCCACGCGCGGCGGCCTGGCGCATATAGCCGCGCTCGGTATGTTCACTCATTCCACCGCTGGCGACCTGCGAGTTTTTCAGCGCCAGCCCGCCAAACGCCAGCACGATATCGCTGTGTTCGGCGATCTCGCGCCAACTTACGCCGCGCCGGGCGATCTCATCCTGCGGAGCAACAATGTGCGGCAGAATGACGCAGGCGGCGGCGGAACTGTACGACCACACCGAGCGCACATAACCGCCGATAGTGGTGTTGAGAAAGCGATGAAGCTGGCTTTGCGCATGGTGAAAACGCCCGGCGCTCGACCAGCCGTAAGAGCCGCCGAACACCGCCTGCGGGCCAAAATTATCCGCCACACGTTTCAATTCACTGGCCGCCAGATCCAGCGCCTGCTCCCAGCTAATAGCGATGTACTCATCTGCGCCGCGGCGCGCATCCGGGCCAGGGCCGTTCTCCAGCCAGCCTTTACGTACCATCGGCTGCGTGACACGCGCCGGGTGGCGCAGCGTATCAGCAAGGTTTTCCAGCAGCGGGCTGGGATCGGGATCGCCGGGAAACGGCGTAATTTGCAGTTCGTCGCCGCTATCGGAGGCGGTGAATGCCCCCCAGTGCGAGCTGTGGGTAACAGAAGCCATAATTACAACACCGTAGAGAGGAAATGGCTGACGCGGGCGTTGGCGTTATTCTCCAGCAACTGGCGCGCCGGGCCGGAAGCGATGATTTTGCCTGCCTCCATAAAGACGATGTTGTCGGCCACTTCGCGGGCAAAACCAATCTCGTGGGTGACAATGACCATCGTGATGCCGGAGTGCGCCAGTGCTTTGATCACCTGCAATACTTCGCCCACCAGTTCCGGATCCAGCGCCGATGTCGGCTCATCAAACAGCATCACTTCCGGGTCCATCGCCAGCGCTCTGGCAATCGCCACACGCTGCTGCTGACCGCCGGAAAGCTGTTGCGGCCAGTCGTTTTCCCGCCCCGCCAGCCCCACTTGCTGCAACAGCAAGCGCGCTTTCGCCACCGCCTGCGCGCGCGGCTGTTTCTTCACGCGGATCGGCGCGTCGATAATGTTTTGCAGCACCGTGCGATGCGGGAACAGATTAAATTGCTGGAACACCATGCCAATGCGGCTGCGCTGGCGGGCGATTTTACTGTCGCTAACTTCAAACAGCGCCTGGCCTTTTTGTTCATAGCCCACCAGCTCCCCGCCGATACGTATGGTGCCCGCATCGAGCTTTTCCAGATGGTTAATGCAGCGCAGCAGCGTGGATTTCCCGGAACCCGACGGGCCGAGGATCACGGTAACCGAACCAGCATCGACATCCAGATCGACACTATCGACCACCGTCTGCCCGGAGAAGCGTTTGGTAATGTTGCGTAATTCGATGGCTTCAGCCATTGCTCACTCTCCTGGCATTCAACAGATAAACCGGCAGCTTACGGGCAAACCAGACTTTTGCTTCCACGCGTTTCACGCCGCGCGAGAAGTAGCGCTCGACATAAAACTGCCCAACCGACAACACAGAGGTGAGCAGCAGATACCATGCCGTTGCCACCAGCAGCAGCGGGATCACTTCATAGGTGCGTTGATAGATGATTTGCGCCGAGTAAAGCACGTCCTGCAAGGAGATCACCGACACCACAGCGGTGGTTTTGAGCTGGCCAATCACTTCGTTACCGGCAGGCGGCAGAATGGCACGCATCGCCTGCGGCAGTACGGTATGGCGGAAAATCTGCCCGCGCGAATAGCCGAGCGCCCGCGCGGCTTCCAGTTGGCCGTTGCCGACGCTCTGAATTCCGGCACGAATAATCTCCGCCGCATAGGCCGACTGGTGCATCACCAGCGCAATGACCGCCGCGCTGAACGGGCTTATCAGCGCGTTCGCCGGAGAACTGTAGAGTTCGCCAATCCCTGGCAAGGTTACTGAAATCGTTGGATAGAGCGCCGCAATGTTGTACCAGAGGAACAGTTGCACCAGCATCGGCACGCCACGGAAAAACCATGTATAGCCCCAGCTAACAGCGACCAGCACCGGATTCGATGAAAGGCGCATCAGCGCCAGCACAGTGCCGCCGGCAAAGCCGAGCACCACCGAAATGGCGGTCAGTTGCAACGTCATCAGCACGCCGCTGAGGATGGACTCTTCGGTGAAGCTTTGCGCCACTACGCCCCACTCAAAACGCGGGTTATTGAAAACAGAGTGCAGCAGCCCTGCCAGCAGCAGCAAAACGAACAGGGCGCTGAACCAGCGCCCGTAGTAGCGTTTTCCGATGATGCGCAGTTCATCCTGCGATTGTGAAGCGGTGGTGTGCGCCATTAGAAAATCTCTTCGTTACGTTTGGACTCTTTTACCGCGCCAAAACCGATCGACCAGTGGTCGAGGATCTTCTGGTAAGAGCCATCTTTGATCAAGGAGTTGAGCGCGGCCTGAACGGCCTCTTCCAGCCCGGAACCTTTCGGGAAGGCGATAGAAACCGGTGCATCGTTAACGCTGATTTGCCCGCTCATGGTTAGCGGTTTCACTTTGCTGACCTGCCAGGTCAGGCCTTCGTAAGGGCCAAAGAACATCGGCACGCGGCCGCTGACCACCGCCTGCACACCTGCCGGGCGATCCGGGAAGACGGCGACTTTAATCGGTGGTTTACCCTGCGCTTCACACGCTTTGCTGCCTTCGTTCAGGCGGTTGATTTGCGTAGTGCCAGCCCCGGCACCAATCTCTTTGCCGCACACCTGGGTGAGTTCGGTGAAGGCGGGAATATTGGCATCCTGGCGGGAAATAATGCCTAAGCGCGAGGCGTCGTAATAACTGACAAAATCAACCTGCTCAAGGCGTTTTTGCGTGGCGTTAATATTGGCGAGCGCCACATCGTAGCGGCCTGATTTCAGCCCCGGAATAATATTGTCGAAACCGCCGGTATCGTGCCATTGCACTTTCACGCCGAGACGTTCGGCAACGGCGGTCATAATATCGATTTCACGCCCGGCCAGCGTTTTATTATCTTCCTGATAAAACGTGGTTGGCGGCGTATTTGGATTGGTACCGGCAATAATATAACCACGCTTTGCAATATCGGCGGGTAATTTTGCGTTTAATGTTTTGTCCGCCTGAATCGTAAATGTCGGATGCGCGGGTACACTCTCTTCCGCCGCATTGGCCTGCTGCACGCCGCTTATTGCGAGGAGAAGGGAAAATATGCCGTATTTATTCATCTGTTTGTCGGTCCCCTGAAATGAGCAAAAAAAAAACCAATATATTTTGTGCAATCCATTCTGGTAGAGCGCTGAAAACGAGGGAACGAATAAAACCGGAAAAGCAATGCCAGGAATGGCATAAGCCAGCCTCCACGCGTAATGGCGCAACAATTGACAACGGTTCTGCGACGCAGGTGCTAGCCTTAGTTATTTGTAAAATCCAACTGGCAAGGAGCGGACGATGAAGATTGAGCTGCACGATAAAGTCGCGCTGGTCACCGCCTCAACGGGCGGGATCGGCTTTGCAATTGCGAAAGGTCTGGCACAGAGCGGTGCGGAAGTGATCCTGAATGGACGCAGCGAAGGGTCGGTCAATAAGGCGAAAGAGGCGCTGACAAAGCAGGTGCCGGGCGCGCGTCTGCGCACGGCGATTGCCGATCTCGGCTCGGCGCAGGGCGTGGAAACACTGCTGAAAGCGGTGGCGGAAGCCGACATTCTGGTTAATAACGCCGGGATTTACGGCCCGCAGGATTTTTACGCTACCGATGATGAAACCTGGGAAAAATACTGGCAGACCAACGTGATGTCCGGCGTGCGCCTTTCCCGCGCGCTGCTGCCGGGCATGGTGAAAAAAGGCTGGGGCCGCGTGGTGTTTATCTCTTCGGAATCGGCGCTGAATATTCCGGCGGATATGATTCATTACGGGGTGACGAAAACTGCGCAGCTCTCGCTGGCGCGCGGGCTGGCAAAATTCGTCGCCGGTAGCGGTGTGACGGTTAACAGCGTGCTGCCGGGGCCGACGATGTCGGACGGTTTTGCCGATATGATGAAAGACGAGATCGAGAAAACCGGTAAATCGCTGGAAACGCTGGCGAAAGAGTTTGTGATGGCGCACCGCCCGAGCTCGGTGATCCAGCGCGCGGCCACCGTCGAAGAGGTAGCAAACATGGTGGTTTACGTCTGTTCGAAACAGGCTTCGGCCACTTCTGGCGCGGCGCTGCGCGTTGATGGCGGCGTGGTGGACGATATTGTCTGAGCCGGTGGCTGCCCTCAACCCGGGCAGCCACTGTTTCAACTAAGCGTTTTCACCAGTACTTCGAACAGCAGACCGGGCCGGGTCGGAATGCCAAACCGGGTATCATCCACCGGAAACGGCTCGGTTTCCCCGGTGCGGCGATAGCCGCGACGCAGATACCAGGCCAGCAGCGACTCCCGCACCTGCAACACCGTCATCAGGATACGTTTCCCGCCGCGCGCCTGACACCACTGTTCCGCCGCTTCCAGCAGGCGTCGGCCATACTGCGCATTCTGCTGCGACGGAGAAATCGCCAGCGATCCGAGATACCACACGCCGTCCTGCTGCGGCTCTACCCAGACACAGCCATCAATGCCGCTGGCGGTTTTCCAGACCAGCAACGTCGCCTGTGGTTTGCTCGCCAGCTCTTCACGTAGCGTTTGCTCGCTAATGCGATCGCCATCCAGTAAACCCGCTTCGGTTGTCCAGCCAGCTTCTTCGCCACCGCTGCGGTAAGCGCGGTTCAGTAATTTGACGACATCGGCGATTTCGTCTTCCCTCACGGGGCGAACATCGAGTTTGGTGTAACGCGCGCCACGAACCGGCAACGGGCGCTCGGCAAGGCGTTTTTCAAGCTGCGTGATCTGCTCGATAAAGTTGCCCGAAAGGCCTGCCGTCAGCTCCTGAACGACTTTGCCCAGCAGCGGCCATGCCATCTCTTCACCCCGCACAATGGCGTTTGTCCCCTCGTCCGTTAAGCGAATAAACGATTTTCGTCGATCTTCACCGTCACTCTGACGGGTGACTAACCCAGCGTGGATCAGGCGGTTGATACTGCTGGTCATCGCAGGCTGGCTAACCCGCGAACAGCGGGCCAGTTCGCCAATCGTCAAACCAGGCTGGCGATGGAGCGCCAGCAAAACCGGGTACAACCCGGCCGGTACATGAATCCCGGTATTTTGTACCAATACACTGGCTTCCGCCTGCAACTGCTCGGCCAGCCGTTTTAACCGGCTACCGAGAAAGGCGTAAGGCATATCAGAGAGAATATCCATTAGTCACCCGCAGAAATATATAATGACTTATATAAATCATTATATATACATACATACGGCAAATGAATTCAAGTCCAGAAGGCGAAAGAGATAGAATCTTCAGGGCCAGTTGGGGTAGAAATGTGCCATCAAAATCATACACAGCGGCGTCGTTACGGTAGAGAACAGCGTGGAAAGCAGCATGCTGGTTGCCGTTGCGCCCTGCAATACCTGGAACTTTTGCGCCATCAGATAGACATTGATCCCCACCGCCATTGAGCCTAACAGCACCACCACCTGGCTTTCCTGACGCGGCAGATGCAGCAGATACGCTATCGCCCAAATCAGCCCCGGCATCAGGATCAGCTTCAACAGGCAGATAGCGCCGCTTTCGCGCAGCCCTTTGCGGATTTGATAGCGCGACAGGCTCATGCCGAGGGTGATGAGCGTCAGCGGCGCGGCCACCTGCGCCACCATGCTGACCGGGCTATCGAGGAAGCCAGGAACCGGGCGATGCAGCAGAAAGCTCCAGGCAAAACCGGTGAAAATGCCGATGATAATCGGGTTACGCAGTACGCTGAGCAGCGTTTTGCCAATCCCGCGCAGCGAGAAGCTGCCGTTCTGCGCCCACTCCACCGACACGGTGACCAGCGTCCACAGGATCAGGCTGTTAAACACTAAAACCAGCGCCACCGAAGCGAGGCTCGCCGGGCCAAGCAGGATCACCGCGACAGGAATGCCGAGCATCACGTTGTTAGAGAAGATGCCCGCAAGGCCAAACACCGAGGCAGAAACCGAATCCAGGCGAAATATGCCTTTCGCCAGAATCCGCCCGATAACGTAGATCACAAAGCAAGTGCCGAAATAAGCAATCAGCAACCGCACATCCACCGCCGGGCTTTCGTAGAATTTACTCATTACTTTGAACAACATACAGGGGATCGCCACGTTAAAGCAGAAGCGGTTTAACCCCTCATTGACCGATTCCGGCCAGCCGGCAAAGCGCCCCAGCGAGTATCCCAGTGCAATCAGTAAAAAGAGCGGCGCAGAGAGCAAAAGTTGCTGCACAAGCTGGCCGAAAAATTCAGCTGTATCCATCCCTTACCCTGTTGATATTGATAAAAGTGATTTTCTCTTTGTTTTCCGCAGTATAGGGGATGGTTTTGCGTACGTCTGCTTGCCTGACGCCCGTTTTGTGAGAAATGGCTTGCGCCTGGAAATCTCAAAAAAGGATGTGGAACTAAAACGGGGGGCTTACAATTACTCCCAACTTTTTTAATTGTTTCTTCGCGATATTACTTATTGCATCATTATTAGCGGCACTAAGTAACTTTAATTTTTCAATAGCATCTTTATTATTTATTTTTGCCAAGGTTCTTATACATTTATCTGCCAACACGAAATCTTCATCATAATCACGATAACTGAGCTTTAATAATGCTGCGTAATATAGAGAATTTACACTTGACGCACTCTTATAAAAATCCAATAGTCTAACCAATTCTTCATGCTTTTCATGCCAATCATCTGTAATCAAATCATTTAAGACATCAATGCATTTGAATTCATAACTTACCACAGCAGCAAGATATAGCAATAGATCAACGAATTCACCATCCTTCGCTTCACGGGCTAAAATAAGTTCGTTGCATATATCTAGTTCTCCATGCGCCTCATTGAATTTATTAAGAAATCGTGAAAAGTCAATATCGTTTTTCATTAACGACACAATCAATTTTTTCTTTTCAGGTATCATTTATGTTAATTTAACCTCTCAAAACTCTGAATGCCATTATTGAATATATCTAACGTTTTACCT